>OX393555.1:37786490-37853990 GCA_947650365.1 Chamaelirium japonicum
GATCAGCGTGTGTTGACCTACAGGTCTTGTAGACGATGGTGTCGACTGTGATTATGCCCCAGATAACCCATGATCTTGCTATTTATCTTCAATTTTTCACATTTAGGGCATAAACTGTTCGATCATGTCACTGAATATAACCTGCTAATCTTCGAGCTCTACGTGAATTGTAAAGATTTGGTTTCTCCAGCTCTTGGATATGTGCAAATTTTTTCATCGAATTGAGAGTGCTACGGTTATGATTAATCCGAAATTTGAAGAAATCGGCACAGAAAAGGTTGGAGGGAGAGAGAGAGAGCGAGAGAGAGAGAGAGAGAGAGAGTTACCCTACGGCGAGGACGAGACGCTGAACCGCCGCTGACGCCGAGAAACCCTACCGTCGGCGGGGGCAGAGGGACTGGAGGAGATCGGGAGGAGAGGAGGGGGGAGGGGAGGGGAGGGGAGGGGAGGGGCTCGGCTCGGCGAAATGTCTCCTCCAAGTCCAAGTGGGAAAGGGGGGAGGAGATGTGGGCATAAAAAGGGGAGGAGATCGGAGATGTTGGGCAGCTTGAGTTAGCCCGAGGACGTCGACGGTCTGGTCAAGAATGTGTCGGGCCTCGTTGGTCACACCAAGCAGGCGTGTGGAGTACAATTTTGTTCCAACCTCCTTAAAGAGTTTGGAGCATCCCGGTCTTTCTAATTGGTCCATATCGAGGGCTTTTGGTCATTTCACCATGATAAACAGTATGAAATGATAAACATACCCTTAGAATGGACCAATGAGAGAGACCGGGAATATCCAACCTCTTTAAAGAGGATGGAGAGCAAACCCCAGGCGCACAAGTCACGCCACCCCGGGCCCACTTGGTGCCGCAGGAATATGGTTGCGTTGTGCTGTGTTGAATATACTTTGGTGCCCACATCTGCTGAAAGCCTGCAACTCAAAGTTGACGACGCACCTTCTTTTTCTTTTTTTTTTTTGAAGATTATTCTTTGATACATGTAGATAGTGGCTGGTTGTGTGTATTGTTTATGTTGAAATATAAGATCAAGAGTTACTCCTGAAATGCGTATTTCTTTTATGTTAAATTTGTTTCCAATCGGGGATGGGTTTTTTACGGTTTGATAGTAGTCAAGACTAGAGTATGGATAACTGGGCATAGAAGGATTTATCGGTTTGAAGAAGATGATGTGAAGGCTTGTGTAGATCATGATGCATTGAAAGCTTTAATCGTCGTTGACGAAGGTGTGTGTTTGGCCTCGGACGATAGCTTCGTCAGAAAACCGACTATGAGGGGGGGGGGGGGGGGGGTTCGGCTGCAACAACAAGCCATCCTGGTTTCGTCAGAAAACCGAGAGAGGGGTCAGTTGCAACAACAAGCCCCCCGTTTTGGTTTCACCAAAAACCGCAAGGGGGGGGTGGGTCGGATACAACAACAAGCCTCCCCCCCCCCCCTTTTAGTTTCACCAAAAACCGCGAGCGGGGGGGGGTGGATCAACTGCAACAACAAGCCCCCCCTTGATTTCGCAAAAAACCAAGATGGGGGGGTATGTCGGCCTCGACAACAGCCCATCCATCCTTGTTTTTGCCAAAAACCGAGAGGGGGGATGGGTCAGCTACAACAACAAGTCCCCCATTGGTTTCGTCAGAAAAATTGAGAGCCCCCCCCCCCCCCCCCCCCCCACCCCCCCCCTCGGTATCGTCAAAAAACCGAGAGGGGTCTCAATTTATACATCAACCACCTCCCCCTCGGTTTCGTCAGATAACCAAGGGGGAGTGGTGGGTCAATTTCTACAACAGCAGCCCCCCCCTTTGGTTTCGTCGAAAACCGAGAGGGGGGTCTCGGTTTCTACAGCAACCCCATCCCCCTCGGTTTTGTTAGAAAACTAAGAAGTGGGTGTGTGTCGGTTTCTACAACAGCAACCCCCCCCCCCCCCCTCTTTCGGTTTCATCAAAATTCGAGAGGGGGGTCTTGGTTTCTACCGCAACCCATCTCCCTCGGTTTCATCAAAAAACCGAGAGAGGGGGTGGGTCGATTTCTACAACATCCCCCCCTCCCTCGGTGTTGTCAAAAACCAAGAGGGGGCTCGGTTTCATCAAAAACCGAGGAGGGGGGGGGGGGGGGTCTCGGTTTCTACAGCAACCTCCTCCCCCTCGGTTTTCGTCAGAAAACTGAGAGGGGTGGGTGGGTCAGTTTCTACAACACCAGCCCCCACCTCGGTTTTGTCAAAACCGAGAGGGGGGTCTCGGTTTCTACACCAACTCTATCCCTCTCAGTTTTGTCAGAAAACCGAGAGGGGAGGAGGGTCGATTTTTACAAAACCCCCGTCGGTGTCGTCAAAAAATCGAGAGGGGGGGTCTCATTTTCTACAACAGCCCCCCCCCCCATTGGTTTCGTCAAAAACCCAAGTGGGGAGGTCTCGGTTTCTACAACAGCCCCCCCTCGGTATCGTCAAAACCGAGAAGGGGTGTCTCGGTTTCTACAATAGCCCCCCCCCCCCCCCTCGGTATCGTCAAAAACCAAGAGGGGGGGTCTTGGTTTCTACAGTAGCCCCCCTTGGTTTCGCCAAAAACTAAGAGGGGGGGTCTTGATTCTTACAACAGCCCCCCCCCCCCCCCCCCCCCCCACCCCCCCCCCCCCCCCCCCCCCCTTTTATTTTTTCTTCGAAGTCGACTGGAGGAGGGAGGGTCTCGCCCCCCCTTCTTCTCCAAAACCGTCCAAGAAGGAGGGGGGGTGGAGATTTCAGCTCCCACCTCTCCAAAAACCGATCAATAAAGGGGGAGAATCCTGGCATCGACAAGCATCCCCACCCCTGTCAAATCCAATCAAGAGAGAGGGAAGCCCTTAATGCCATGATAGGTAATGGAGAGAGGAAGAAGGAAGAAACCCTACCTGGAGAGAATACCTCAGAAAGCAATAGCAGGAGAAGGAACCTCGTTCGAAAAATGCACTAATTCTCTGGGAACACCCCCTTTTAAAACCGAGACATTTAAACTCGCACCAAGAAGGCCTTGACAAGCAGTTGCAGGAGAAGAAGCCTCGGTCGAAAATTGCACTAATTCTCCGGGAACATTCTCTTATAAAACGAGACTTTTTAGCTCACACCAGTAAATGCAGATCAAGTCACGACCAAATCAGTAGGAGGATCGCAAATATGGAAAGAGGGTCAATATAAAAATCCACCACGGGCGCGTTGGCTTGGCTCGAGACTCAAGCCATGACTCCGCTAACCCGAACCATGACCCAATGGCCTTAGCCAATCAGGTCAGAATTCGAAGGCTAGGCGTTTGTACCATGGAATCCCAGCCGACCCAAGAGTCTTGACCCGACTGGAGGAGGTAACTGTGGGTGCAAATATTATACCGGACCGGACCCATATGGTACTGCTCAACGCCCCAAATAAACATGCTCAGACCCATGGACCTACTCTATAGGGCCTGCAAAATCAAGCCCCCCCTTTTTGGGCCCGGACAACGGCCCAATAGGGGCCCATCTAGGAGACCCGGACAATGGCCCGCATGAAGGCCCAAGCCCGATGCCACCTCATCACTGCCATATCAGCATAGACTTCAGCTATAAAAGGACCCATATGGCATTCAGAAAAGAGGTTGGTTGGTGGGTTAATCATTAGAAGAGAGGAAATTCCAAAGCCAGTGCTAGAGCTCTCTTCTTCCTTCTAGTTTCATTTTAGTTGCTCTGTGCAACCCCCCTATTATGCGCTGCTTCTCTCGGCCTATCGAGAGAATGCTCACCCCTCTTTTATTCAAATTATAATGAAGATCAGGTGGCACCTCTCGTTCGGATACGTAGGTCGTAAGACGAACTTCAACAACATCTCTCTCTCTCTCTCTCTCTCTCTCTCTCTCTCTCTCTCTCTCTCTCTCTCTCTCTCTCTCTCTCTCTCACACACACACACACACACACACACACACACACTCACTCACTTACTTTGCATCACACATACCATCCACATTCAATCAAGGATGTGGGGCGGGGTTCCAAATCAAGGTGGCTTGAAAATCTCCCCCACACACATGATGGTTGATTGCCTTCATTACCTGTCGACTTGCTTATGGCAATTGGATGCATCATAGATAGTTATAGTTTCGCGCATTTAATCTCATCATATTGGGTTGTTTTTGCTACAACTTCTAGGTTAGAAGCACAACCTTATGTCCCTAAACCATTTTGAAGAAATCAATCATTGAATCTTAGAGAGATCTTTTTCCTCTAATTTCAATGTGTACCTTTTGGGTCTCAAGCATTTGTATTGGTGTTTCTCTCTTTTTGGTCCCTATATTTAGGATCGATACGTTGAACATCAACTTTTCCGCCAATCGTCGTCGTGAATCCAATGCTTCTCTTGCTCTTGATGCGCTGGTGTTGCGTAAAGGTATCTCCTTGGCCATTAGGCCGCTGGTTGTGTCCTGCTTGGAGGATGGGCAGCAGTTGCAGGCGGTATCGTTGCGGTGGATCCACGGGTCGGGGAATCTAGCCGCTCATTGGCTAGCTAAGGAGGCTCGCATTTCGGATTTAGAGGGGTTTTGGGAGGAGGATTTACCACCTTTGCTGTCATCTATGGTGAATGCGGATTTTTCAGATCAATATGATCCAACTTAGTCTGGTTTAACAAAAAAAAAAACCTTAGTCCCACTAATCAAAGTATAGATTGTTTAGAAACGAACATGGTTCTCCTCCATACAATATCAAACCAGACCCAGATATTGTAGTAGTTGTTGTTGTTGAGTACAAACCAGACCAAAATTATAGCATCAAAATAGTTTTTTTTTCATGGAAAAAAAAGAAACAATCTGAGATTACTAATTGCTTACTTCTTGGTGCCCTCGGGCACGACGAATCGATCGTAATGATCGGGGGCGTTCATGGCTCCGCTCTCACCGGCTCGTTTCATTTCTCCAGGTTCTCCTTCCACTACTTAGGTTTTTCGAGCAGGAGTACTCACTCGGTTACAAACTTGATAGCGAAAGTGATGCTATTCAACTAGACTTTTTTTTTTTTTTTTGGGGGGGGGGGGAAGTTAGTGGTAGATCCCTGACATAGGATTGATTAATGTAAAAGACATCCAAATATCCCGATACACATCAGGTCTCACCCGAAACATATGCACTTGCAATAGATCCCTCCTTTGACTTCTATCTCATTTATATAACAGAAATATCTCTAATTAAAAACCCACGTTACTTTCAATGTAGCAAATGGGCAGCTACAATACATTACGAATTGTTCCTCTTCAGTGACGAATTGCTGCTCTTTGCTACAGTGAAATCACTGCAGCATTTTTTTTTTTTTGAAAATCTCGTTTATGTTTTTTTTTTGCTATAATAAAATCACTATAGCAATTGCTCCTCTTTAGTATTGAATTGTTTCTCTGTGATACACTGTAGCAAAGAGCAGCAATTCGGTACTAAAGAGGAATATATATTTTTTTTGCAAGAATCTAAAGAGGAACAATTGCTACAGTGAAAATTAATTGTTCCTCTTTACGACCGAATTGTTTCTCTTTGCTACAGTGAAATCACTGTAACAAATTTTTTTTGTGAAATCCTGTTTTCATTTTTTTTTTTGCTACAGTGAAATCACTGTAGCAAAATATTTTTGCTACAGTGAATCACTATAGCAATCGCTAATGTTCATTACCGAAGTACTACTTTCCACGTGATTTCTCTTCGTACAGTATGTTGCATATAGGGGGTAAAGTGGACATTCGCCAAATGGAAGGACTCGACATCACCGACCATATTTGGATGTCCTGTACGTTAAAGAAAATATTGTGTCAGAGATTCGTCACCAATTATCCCCTTTTTTTGTAGGAGCTAGTCAACCAGACAAAAAGGCTTTACAGACTGTTTACATCACAAATTAGGGTTTTGCTATTTGCATCCCACATGTTAGGGTGCGGCACTTTACGCTAGAGATATTACTATGGGCAACACAATTGCCAGAGTCAGCTGTAGGTTACCAAGGGCAGCACCTGCAAATGTGCTGCTCCCGGTAATGTGTGGTACAAACCACCACTCGTTATTGCCTGTCGACTGTTGAAGCCTGTCCACCGGCTTGACCCATTCAGGTCGCCGCTGCCCATCCTACTTGGGATAGTGGGTCCCAAGTGGGGAATCCCCTGTAAGTGTGTGGGTGGATGGGTGGTTTTGGGCGGGGTGGGAGAGGGTATCCCAAGTTAATGTCCAAGAAGTTCCCAACTAATAGATTAATTACCAAAATCTTCTTCAGTAATTGCAGAAACCTCCCATGTACATAGGTGCAGGACTGCATGTACACACTTGCATTACTACATGCACATATTGCACAACACCCGTATACAAGAGGGAGGTTTCTGCAATTACCAAAAAGTGAGGGATGTTTTGATAATTAACCCACTAGGAATTAGCAAATATCCCCAACTAATAGATTAAAAGATGCTCCAAGGAGATGTAGTAGTGCTTGCAGTACATCTCCCTGCAAGCTCTACTACATCTTCTAACCGTTTTGAGTTATTTTTTTAAAATACCAAATCTACCCATTAGATCCCCTCCCACTCAAAATCAATGTAGCTGCTACAAAGAAATAATTGTAGCAGCTAAGTGATTTCACTGTAGATACTATATTAACCGTAGCATCTACACTGAAATCACTGCACCTGCTACAATGGTTTGGGTTTAGGAATTAGGTTAGGATTCACTATTTAGGATATAGATTTAGGTTTAGGGTTATTGTTCATTATTTAGGGTGTAGAATTGGGTTTAGACCAGGGTTCAATATTTAGGATACAGAATTAGGGTTAGGATTAGGATTAGGGCTTCACAACACAACAAAAAAATTTAACTGAATGATTAATGGAAGGGCATATGAGCCATTTTACGGGCTGTTGTACTCATTACAATTAAAACTGTAAACTGTGCATCTCTGTTAATAGGAAAATTCTCTCTGAATGGTAGTTCATTAAATGGATGGATAGCTAAGTCCCCCAAAAAACTTTTCATTCGTAGTTACAATAGGCAAAAATCTCTCTCTCTCTCTCTCTCTCTCTCTCTCTCTCTCTCTCATCGCTGCTTCGCTGCATACAGTATAGTTGACGCTGCGATCATACTAGGGCAATGAGTTGTCGACAAGGAAGCTATTTCTTGAGACACCAAATTGCTCAAGTTTTCAGTGGGAGGACAGAGGAGGCGAAGGACCTTTTCAGCTGCTGCAATCTGCTGCTCACGAGCGTTGTCATCAACAATTACTTTGCTGCAAGGCCACACACAGACATGATATATTACTACCCCATATATTCCCAAATGTCAATCTGAGCATAAACAGTTCAAACATTGTCATAAGCACCCGAATGAGTGTTCGGACGTCTAGTGTGGAATCACTTTTCAAGCATAAAATAAGATTTTCCTTTTTGAAAACAATAACGCTAAAGTGAAGAATCTAAAGATCATTTTGAAATCGCGTCGGATCGTCGAAAAACATGTTACGATGAAAGAGATGAACACTTGCGTGATTGAGAAACCCTAGACTACCCTTGCAAATCTGACCAATCGCATGTCGATCTCTCAGATGAGCAACTAAGACTGTTTGATAGACTGCCGAGTCTTCAGGCGTTATTGAAACCGCTGTGATGCACTTGACTGGTCTTCATGAAGGCGAGCGCTCTCCTCACGACCCAACATAAACGAAGTTACATGAAATTTCTCACACAGTGATTTGAACGCACAAATTAAACCAACCAAGATGAAAGCGATAACATGAACAAAACTAAAGTAGAGGTTAAAACAAAAGGCCTGATATATTTCAAATATAATACGCTGGAATAATAAGTGAATAGAGTTGAAAAACTCTAGGGATATTTAATAAAGTTCTAAGTTGGTGATGGAAATCCCGTGTCTCATTAAGAATCGATCTTAAAAAATCATGGCACATGTTGCACTTGCAAAATGTTTACTCTTAATAAATTAGCGCATACGAACAAAACTATTACCTGAGGACTGCAGCAAGATTTTCAGATGTGCATGCATGGAAAAGAGCTTCTGGAACAATGGCTGAATTCAAAAGGATATTGGGAAGGGACATAAAGTGCAACTTTGTTCTCTGTCTAATTATCCACTCCGTCAAGAAATGAACTCGATATGCAACCACACAGGGTAGCCCTGCAAGCTGCAATTCCAAAACAGCTGACCCAGAAGCAGATAATGCAGCACTGCTTGCCTGCGAAATTTCAACAAATTGGGGTTAAATACTCGATGCGGAGATTGAACTATGTTAACCAACAACCAAACCAACAGGCTTACTACTGGTGGAGTAACATGCTAATGTCTAAAGAGTGAAGGCATGTAGTTAGCAGTTTTAAAAACAAGGGCAAATTACAAAAACCTCCCCTGAACTATACAACGGTATTTTACATTGGCCCCTCAACTTTTTTTTGAACAACTTGATCCCTGAACTACGCTCCATCTGCATTTAACCCCCTTTGTCAACTTTTTATCCCGAAAATAACCTGATCAATTTCCAATAAGACTCAAAATTGTTTTAGAATATTTAACTTATACGTACTGGACAAGGGTATTTTTGGAATAAAAGTTGACAGAGGGGGCTAAATGCAGACGGAGCATAGTTCAGGGATCAAATTGTTCAAAACAAAATTTGAGGGGCCAATATAAAATGAGACATATAGTTCAGGGGAGGTTTTTGTAATTTGCCCTAAAAACTAAGGGAATGAACCAACTAGATAGTTTTTCTAGTAAATGCTTTTAGTTTACAAATGATTATTTTTATGTCATACTTAGTGCTTTTCATATGGTAAATATGACATTCACAATGAGCGGATACAAAGACTTGAAATGTAGTCATACAAACCATTGAACAATATCCTCAATGAAATTTATCACATAATGTATTAGTAATGGTATGCATGTATGTAGACAAAGTTCAATGTTCAGACCATTAAGGCTAGCCAGAATGCTTTACTGTTCTAGTTCAGTCATGAATACCTTTACAAATTACAATTTAGTACATACGATAAAATATTCACTAGCAAAGAAGATGCGAAGAACTAGGTTATTGACATACACTGAATGCATCATATTTCTGGTCTAAAGATGCCCCAGAAACCAATATGGCTGGTAAAGGCCAGGCTTGAATCTCTCTGTTAATGTAGGCTTCCACATGGTGATTAGGCGCAACTGGAATAACTGTCGACAATCCAGGGAGTGAGCCTTCTAACAGTTCCATGGTCTGTAGGAAAATTGGGAGCATATGTTTAACCTCTTGTGATCTGCTTCCGGGAAGTAAAGTGATGACTGTGGCTCCTGTGAGAAATCAATAATGTTAGAAAGAAATATTTCATAGATGGCTTGATTTTATCGTTGACAACAATTAAGTCAGTAGTCATAGATTTTGTCCAGCTCCAGCACAAAAAGGAAGGATCTTAGGAAGCATAACAGAACTACAGAAGTAAGCCTACACACAATTGTTGCTGCCTGCAAAGTATAGAAAAAAAGGTGCCAAAACTCGATCCAAATAAATAGTAGTCATAGTATCAGCATTGCTAGGGAAACAAAAAACACATTTGCGTAGTAAAAGTCACGGAAACATCAAAACTGTAAATATAAGCTAAATGAAAGAATCCTCTCATACATGACACATATTAATACAAATACATAAATATGCGTGTGATATATTTGATACATTATTAGTTTGTGATACTAAAATCCATAAGATGCCTTGTACGATACTTTTATGTGTTGCTTCAGGCAATCACATGAGGATTGACATTCCATTCCTCACTCCTTATATGGTCGCGACTAGGAGAATGCTTAGGAGGGCTTTTCAATTGGGTATAATCTATATAACATGTTACGACTGTTTGTGATAATAAGAAATTTGCCATCAACAAAAAGGTAAATGATAAATTTGGCCGTCAAACGAATTGCCCAAAGACGAATGTGATTCACGCCTAAAAAATTCTCGATATCATATCGAAGCCGTCCAATTGCACAATTGCAAGGCAAAAGAGAATGGGTCATGTGGAGTGGTTAAATGGCCCACACCATCCGATTACATGGCAAAAGAGAATGGGTCATGTGGAGATATAATGGCTGTGGATTAATTGCCTAATATTAATTACCTTTTAAATGGCCCATTACTTCCCATAACAATCTTCTTTCTCATTGTGGCCCATTACTTCCATACATAGAGAGAGAGAACCCATTACTTCCCATACATGGGTGCCACGTGAGCCTCTGTAAGAGATATGCACTGTGCATTTCCTAAAAAAAAAATTCTCCATATCATCAAAGCCATCTCCAGATCGGAGCCATCTATTTCACTGCAAGGTTTTCCATCTCCTAACAATTTAAATCCATTTTATTTCAGGTTTTTCCCACTTCTTCCCTGACCCCTCCATAATAATCCAAGACCCACTCTTTACCAAGATCATCGCTACTCTCCATGATATATGTCCAAACCATCTTATTCAATGAAGTGTGAAAACACTTGTGACACAGGGATGCTTCATGACGCTACATATCTGTAGCACACCTAGCAAAATGTGTAAAGTCTACCATTACTTCAATGGTTTTCTTAATTTTACAAACCGATGATAGAACTTGCTCACCCAATATAATAAACATGTACATGTAAAGTTTGAAAATCATTGTTGGTTTCCTAGGCTTTTGTTGATCTTTACATCAAATTGTTGTGCTTGTTTGTGTGCTCTTTACACCAATTTGTTGTGCTTGTTTGTGTGCACTGTGCAGATAGGTAGAGGACATAATAAATGTTTGACAAGGATGAAGATTTCTTATTATAAACCTAGCATATTAACTTCTATTCTTCTAAATGTTAAACATAGACAATAACAATATAATTTTGCCCAAATTAGAGGAAACTGGAAAACAAAATATGTTAATAAATCAGGTCAAGTTACCAAGTGGGAGTCCATGTTTAAGTCGGAAAGCATCACCGTTTCTACGCAACTTCCATTTATTCTGTGATGGTTTCAGTTCCTATAAAATCACGACAGTTAAACTACAAAAATTTAATCACAAAGTGCAATAATAATAAAAGCAATATGAGTGTTTGATTGCAAACTTTGATTAATTCATATAAAAAATCACTTCCACTAAATTGACACAAAAAAATCCTTAAAAATTCATGTAACGGATTTGTTGTTGGCTTTACGTGCTAAAACCTAGTGACAGCATGTCAACCAAATAGAGTTGTGTTATCTCAAAGGGAATGTGATAGATCTAACAACTGCAAAAGCCATCCAATTTGAAGGAATTACCAAGTTTGTAACTCAACAAAATATATATATTTATCCAGTTTCAAGTAGCCTGAAAACTCAAAGGACATTTTTACGAAAAGATCAATTCTGTTTGCACACTAAATAACCAACATAATCCAAGTCCTATCCAATCAAGATGGGGTCACCTAAAGAGCACAATTCTAATTAAAAAGGGTCAGCAAAAGATTGATAAAAATTTTCTCCTGTCAACCTAATATTAATCTCCTAAGCAATGTTTTCAAAACCGGACCAAAGGTCGAACCAAAAAGGTTCCCGGTCCGATCCAAACATATTCAACCGCTGGTTCGATTGATTGAACTGGATTCTCAGTACTACTCTAATATTAAATATTTATAAACATTTATAGCAAAAGGGCAGGGGTTTGATGGCTAGCAGCTTCCGGTTACGTTTTATTGGGCCATAGATGTTACCGCATTGCGGGGTCTCATCTTTGTTGGCTTAATTTTTGCGTTCAAATCAATTTGTGAGAAATTATGTGCAACTCTGTTACTGCTAGGTCGTGATCGTGCTCGCCTTCCTGGAGATCAGAGTTACCTAATCGGAAAACGGGAAAAAAAGGGCAAGGGAAAAAATCGGAAAGAAACAACAAAAACATGAAAAATGGGAAAACATCAGGGAAATAACAAAATAAAAAAACTTAAAAATCATGTCATTTTCCAAAATTAACTAATCAAAAAATATAGCACTAACTAGTGGTTAGTGCATTATCAAGAGCTAGCCGATGCATGCCACGCCCACATTATGTCCCTCAATTTGTTGTTTGGTATGTTCAAATAGCATTACTCATAAAAGGAAGAAGACCAATTGGTTAGGAGAAGTTAAATTTAAAAAAAATCTGATTTATGGCCAAAAACCCTTAAAAACAGCAATAATCCTTCAATTTCCCCCATTCAAGAACAACAATCGCAGACTTGCAGCCGCCAGACTCTTTCCCCCATTCAACAAGTAATAGAGAAGCAAAGCCCGTACCTGGAATGGAGATCTCCAGGAGAAGCAGAGCCGCAGTCGCCTCCTACACTCGCAGTTGCCAAACTCGTCACGCAGTACTCTTCTCTGAGTCCTCTCTCTCTCTCTCTCTCTCTCTCTCTCTCTCTCTCTCTCTCTCTCTCTCTCTCTCTCTCCGTCTCTCGTGGACACTGATCACAGCGACACAAAGGAGGGATAAAACCATAACCATGTGTCTTCTGAGCTGAGATCGAGAGTCTCCTGACCCTTTATCCCGTGTCTGCTGAGCTGACGGATTAAAAAAAAACCGAACCCGAACTCAAGTGAAAAACCAAACCAACCATATAAAAGTGTACATCGCGTATTTCGCGTTTTAAATGCATATAAAACATATATTGACGTTTTTTCAAAAATACGAGTTTTATTCCTGTATGCTACGATTCCATAGTGATGCGCGTTTTATACGTGTTTTTTTTTCAAAAAAACGCTCAATTTGGTAACAATACTGGAGATCAACCAAGTGCATCACAACAGAGCCAAGTACATCAGATGACTCAGCAGTCCATCACACGGTCCTAGATGTTCTTTTGAGAGGTGGGCGATGAGTCGGATTTGCAGAGGGTAGCTAGGGTTTCTCAATCGTATCGAATTGGGTATTTTTTTCATCGGTTTTATCATATGATGCGCTTTCGAGAATTTGACGCTATTTAAAACATATTTTTTTCACTTTAGAGCATTCTTCTCAAAATAAAATATTATTCTATTGCTCTAAAAACGATTTTGTAATCGTCGGATTTTACGTCGAGAGGTTTCAACACTTGGAATTTTTTAAGAGTTGAAAGATCACACTTGCCGTCAGAACCACTGTTCGAACGCTAGTGAAAAGTTGTCCGAACAATGGCTCGAACCGCCATGGATCAATTCGAATGGCTCCTACCTGTTCGGATGACTTTAGTCGTTTTGTGGCATCAGAACTACAGTTCAGACGACATTGGCACTCTCAGGATTTTCCTAAATCTGTCGTCCGAACGACATTGGCACTCTCAGGATTTTCATGCTTTTGTAGGACCACCTTAGTCCGTCGTGCATCTTTCCACATCCAACGGTCCGATCAAGCTAAAACTTATATACAACCTCCCGAACATCCATTCCTACCTACCCACCAAGTTTTATCGCAATCCAAAAAATAGAACTTAGTTAAAAGACAAAAATACCCATTGCTGTCTTGAAATTATGCACCTTACCAAATCCTAAATTCTTCATCTAAAATGAGAATCGTGTTTTGTAGGACTTCTGGTATGTCCTACATTAGATGTGCTCTCACATGTGGATTTGGCTGATTAATACCTAAGGACTCACCTTGCTTAGGAGGTGCCCCATTATTGTTCCCAGCCAAGGTGTTTTCCCCTTCAGGTAGAGTAGTAACATGTGGGATAATATTCTCATTAAGATTTTCAGTGGGATTTGGTGCCTCTAATTGTGCAATGTAGGCATTAGAGATTTTTAGTTCAGTTTCCAAGACATTAATCCTTTGGTAAGATTTCATCTAACAAATCATCTCTCTGTATATCAATCCTACATTCTCTATACAACTGATCCGTTCGAGTAGTCATAGCATAAACCAAGGCTCTTATACCAAATATGATACAGAGCAATCTAATAGAAAACAACTAGGATGCTATGATCTGCAAACAAATAAACGATCAAGAAACCTAAAATCTAAATGCGATGATGCAAACAAGAAATATTTCTAAAGCCAATACAGCTATATCCTTTGCAATGAGAAGAATTGCTGAAATTAACTTTTAATAAGCAAGCAATGAAGATTATAAGATCCACTAGAGATACTCAACACAAAGTTTCGGAATATTCAAACTAGATATACACCAAGATTACAAGAACTGTCCTTTGAAGAACCTTGGGTGATTTGATTGGATGAATGTTCGTCGCAAAGGTTCACCAAGCTCCTCGTTGCACTTTGTGACGTGCCCAGGGAAGTCACAACACGAATTCGCCATCAAATTGCTCCTGGGTCAACTCCGAAATCTCCTTGCGTAGTACTGATTTTAAGGCAGCAAGCACGTATTGTGTGGGTTTGATCTAGTTGCGATGATCGGATTGCAAAGAATTTGGAGGAATTATAGATCTAGGGATGAGGGATTTATGATCAAAATTTCGTAGAACTCGGAAAAGGGAATCTAGGGTTTCAAAGTTTTTTTACCAAATCTGGATTGTGTGTCAAGATTTGAAGTTGGGCTTCAATTGGGTTCAAATTTGGTTCCAACTTTTGGGGCTTTTGGTATTGCAGGATAGTGGGATGATGGGGGAAGCTATATGATCAAATTTTGTGGAATTTAGAGATGGTTTGCGATGGGATTTTAGGTTCAGCTGTGACATTTTTAGGATTTCAGTTAGGTACCATTAACTCCACACCAATCTTGCACCTCGTAATCCATAGATTCATCTGAGGCATATTGAGAATCCAAAGGAACAAAAAAGCTTTATACAAACAGATCAAGTGTTCAAGAAGTACTCGGATTGTTTTGACTTCATGTGGTTTAAAAGTTTGAGATTTTGATCATTGTCCTTGGGACTGACTCTTCTAAATTACAAGTGTCAAAATGTATATACCATAGCTCTTGAGATACATCATACACCTAATATATGTAAAGCTTCCAACAAAAAAACTTGAATAGGTTGTTAGGGACAAATTGTTGTCTTTCTATGTAGAAATCAGAAATGCTTGAATTTATCCTAAGGGTACTAAACATAATCTAGAATGACCATTTACATTCATTCGGAATGAGGCCAGTTAATGACTGATTGCAACATGATACTAACAATTTGCTATTAGTTTCTTTCAAAGAACTTTAACGTTCTCTATTTGTTGTCTAAGAATCCAGTATCAAATAACTCTTTAGACACAAAATAAAATTTTAGAAGTAACCATGCTTGATCCTGTAAGAGAACATAAATCATAAATGTGTTTCAAAATAAAGTATATACATAGAACAAAAGAGTAGAATGATTTTGCCAAAAAGAGTAGAATGATTTTAGAAGTAACCATGCTTGATCCTGTAAGAGAACATAAATCATAAATGTGTTTCAAAATAAAGTATATACATAGAAAAAAAGAGTAGAATGATTTTGCCAAAAAACTCACGTCACTGGCCTAGCATTGCTAACTTGTGCAAGCATTGCCAGAGGGTTATCGGAAGACAAATTAGATTGATTTAAGAGGGACTTAGTGATCAGTGCCTAGAATAAGGCCAAACTTGCAATAAGGACACAAATAAATATCATTTTACATCAGATCCCTGGGCAAGGAATAGTTTAGCCAGGGGTCCATTTCACACCATGTTCATTTCACAAACAAATACCATTTTACAGCAGCAAATTCATCTCAACCGTCAGATTAAATGTAAAAGGTATGGGTGAGATGCGTTTGTCGTGGCTGTGTACAGATCGGATAGATCTCGTACGTTCCCTATATTGTACGGATGCATCTCAACCATCGGATTGAATGTAAAAAGGTTATGGGTGAGATGCATCTGTCGTGGCTTTGTGTAAAGTACAGATTGGATGCATCTCGACCGTTCCCTATTGTTACGGATGTAGCTCGACCATCGGATTGAATGTAAAAAGGGTATGAGTGAGATGCACATGTCGTAGTTGTGTGTAAGTACAGATCGGACGGTCCAGATGCACCTGGATCATCCCCTCGTGGGAGCAAAAACCTTCTTCGAGCATCCCCTGTGGGAGCAAAATTATGGAAGGACTTAATGCTAGAGGCAAACATTAGGGAGGCACTTAATCTAATGGCAAACATCAGCTGTCCTTAATGCTAAACAAGAACTATTTCAGGGGCTGGAAGCCAATTTCCCCTTGATTTAGTGAACATATAAATTTTTTTACCTTTTGCACAATTTTAGTAGCCTTGATGTATATGTATGACAAACTAGAGAAACATATCCTACCAAGTTCAAGTGAAGAGCATCTTCCAACAAGGGATGACCAGTATATGTAGCAGCTAATCCATTTAATCTGCAAATTTCTTCTTCAAAAGGGAGAATGCACAAAATATGGTCCACAAATTCACGTAGCCCTTTAAGCCTACTTTCACCCCCTCTCCATGCCCAGAATGATGGCGCAACATAGTGAACATGTACCGGGCTATCCTCTTCTCGAGTAAATCTAACTGCAATATACATACAGATTTGTTCAATTTTCCAGCTAGAAATCTAAGTTAGATGGAAATTATATTGCCTCCCAACTTCATAGAAAGAAAGTGTGGTATTCACTTGAAGTAGCACCTTGTTTACCTCTTAGCTGTTTTAAGAGACGAAAAGCGAAACCTTTTGAGTCGACTGTAACTACAACATGAGGTCGAAAGAAAATAGCTGCCTCTACTGTTTCCTTCAATTTTATCTATCACACACAATACACACAATATAAGATAACGAATCGGTGAACTAAGCAGGTTTAATATACAAAATAATTACATTGCCCATGAGTTCACCCTAATGTTATTTAGGTGTGGCAACAATTCCCAGATGCCCATTACTGCAATATCTTCCATGGGAAAGAGAGATTGCAAACCTTCCTTGTACATGAAGGCCCTAATACAATAAAGAGAAAACAGAATCAAGAAGGTATTCCAGATCGACCAAGGCAAATTAACATACAAAATCATGAATCGTTATGAAAAAGTACAAAAGTGAAATGCCATATGATTATTGCTCTAAGATGTTCAGCAATCATAGGTGCCGTTGTGAAACAGAGAACTGCTGGGAATAACAAAATTCTAGAATTCACACATGGAAAAGAGGGTAAGTTACATAGCAACAAGTAGAAGTATCTGTTTTCTAAGTACAGTAACAAATATAATGAATTTCATCAAACTTCAAAGCATGTTATATTAGACTGAAGGAAATTATGAAAAATATAGGTTTTGATTTATATCATTATATGTACCAATGTGAAGTGATTACTTTAAAAGTTTAGGATAGTAAAGGGTCATCGTTGAGTAAGGATCTTATGGTAAATTCCGAGCATATGGTGAAGTTGAGGGCAGCAGGAAACCTTCAGGTCCCATGCAAAAGAATTGTTGGCGTCGAGTGAGAGCCAAAAGTTATGGAAGTATCAATGCAATAGGACGTGAGTTGCATGTGGTCAGTTTGTCCCAACAAAGTCAAAAGTGTTGTAGTGCCTCGGCTGATAGAAGCTCCACGACTGGATCTAGTTGTGGTGGTGGAAGATCCACATAGGGGTGAAGGCTCTATGGGTGTTACTGCTATAGGAGGGAACTCTACTAAAGTATTTGTAGCAGGAGGTGGCTCTTTTAGTGAGATTGCTGAAAGTGGAGGGAACTATATGAGTCACTACACTAGGAGGTGGCTCCTCTATAGGCACTGAAGGAAAAGCTCCACTGAAGGTGGAGCATCCACGAATGTTGCTGGTGGAGACAGGGTCACCACAGGGGGTAGTGGCTTGCTGTGTCTGACTTAACACGCTTTCGCCACCTAACTAGGCTTCAATCTCATCGATGATGATTTTAACCTCCCAATCTTTGGCTTATAATGATAAGGATGGGTGAGCACGCAAAATCCATTTAATGAAAGATTTCGTGGGAAAGACGAGATTAAAAGTTAGCTTTTCAAATTTCAACATAGTCACCAAGTTCGAGTTCGGCAATAAGTCGGTGAGGGTAAAACTAGGAAAAGTTCAACGAAAATCGAAAAGTTTGGAGAAAGAACGGGTAAAAGTCGGGAGAAAGACGAGTTCGGGTTTTAATCGGCGATGGTGAAATTTGAAAAAAACCAGCAAGTTCCCCGCCTTCAAAATTCAAGTTTTTAGCCTACATTTAAAAAACTAAGACATTTCTAACGCGACTTATATAAAGATGATAGGTCAACAACAACAAATCAACTAAGTTAATCATATAACTATGCAAATGCATGTAAACAACAAAGCAACTCGACAAAGTAACATACTAAGTTACTAACATCATGATAAGTTGATAACGACATCCCAAAAGAAAATATTACAAAATTTACGATGTCCATTGTCCAATAGTCACTAATCAAAATATAATAGAAAATAAAATTTATGCATTCATCATGTCGTCAAGAGCATCCAATGCCAAACTTACATCATCCTCTCTTGCTTCATTGTCTTTATCCTCCATGAATTCAAATGTAATCGGACTCATCATCGATACATAATCACAAAGTTCGGCAAAAAAACATTTTTTTTAATAAAAACGTCAAAAAAAAAGACGAATTTGGAAAGTTCTTCACAATTTTCATATAGTTGTCCCCATCTTTGATGGGATAAGACTTGGATGATGATGGAACAAGAAAAATGATTCCTTAATAGGAAAGGTTTAAAAAACTAATATACTTCCACACATTAAATCGAAGAAGCCCAAGAAATAAAATTTAAAAGAAAATATATTTAGAAATGCATCTGAGTGACAAGGTTCGAAATTTCGATTTCGGCCAATATTTCGACAAATATGATGCAGAATAATTTAACATTGTGGAAATATTACAGTTTTATAAAGATATGGAATTTTTTTAACAGGACTTTGGACAATCATATATATATATATATATATATATATATATATATATATATATATATATATATATATATATATATATATATATATATATATATATATATATATATATATATATATATATATAGCGGTGCGTGCGGTGTCACACCGCAGCCATCTGATGCATCGCTGCGTGCATCGCACGCACGTATCGGGTGCATCAGACGGCTGCGGTGCAACACCGCACGCCGTATTTTATCATTCCTATATATGTGCATCAGACGGCTACGGTGCAACACCGCACGCCGTATTTTATCATTCCAATATGTATATATATATATATATATATATATATATATATATATATATATATATATATATATATATATATATATATATATATATATATATATATATATATATATATATATATAGGATAACGATCCAATGAGATAACTTTGAGAAACCTATCTAGAGGTTTTAGAATTTTATGAAAATTGGTGAGCATGCTCTCTATGGTAAGTTGATCATCCTCACAAAAAATCATCAAATTCTAAAACCTCTAGAGGCATCAAATACACAATTCAAATTATTGGTTTTAATGGACAGTCGATAAATCTTCTAACATTTGATGCCCTTAGAGGTTTTAGAATTTGATGGTTTTTTGTGAGGATGATCAACTTGCCATAGAGAAAATGCCCACCAATTTTCATCAAATTCTAAAATCTCTAGATACGTTTCTCAAAGTTATCTTATATATCTCATATCTCACTGGATCGTTACCCTATATATATATATATATATATATATATATATATATATATATATATATATATATATATATATATATATATGAGAACCAGGACGCTACCTCTCAAAACAACGTTTTTGCTTCTTTAGCAACTCACCACGGCCGCGTCACATGTGATCTCCAACCAAAATCAACATCAACAACCTCTTATCACCTCCACCGGTGATTTCCGCTGATACCACATGCCGACGTCCACTGATAAGGGACTTCAGTGACTATTTTCATTGTGAGCCGTCCATTCATCACCTTACCTTATCTGGCAATCTCGGATGACATCCGCAGCCGGCGACCATCTCCGATGACTTCTAACACCTCCCGATTGTGAGTTCGGATGACCGTTGTCATTATTTATGACTTTGATAGCCACCAGCGACCTGTCAAAGCGACAAAGAACGTTGCTTTCGAAGGTAGCATTTTGTATGTATATATATATATATATATATATATATATATATATATATATATATATATATATATATATATATATATATATATATATATGGGTCAAGATCGGCTGACCCATATTTTTTTGACCCATCATCCTATTGTTGGATTCGGGTTTCATAATGTGCTGATTTTTTGTAGAGGTGCTATCTATGGTATGTTGACCATCCTCACAAAAATTTTGCATATTCTAAAACCTCTAGGTGCATTAAATGTGCTCTTCAAATCAACGGTTGAAATTGAGGTCGAAAAAGCTGATAACATTTGATGGCCCTAGAGGTTTTAGAATCTACTAAAATTTTGAGGGTATGTTATCTATGTTATGTTTATCATTCTTACAAAAAATCAGCACATTCTAAAACCCGAATCCAACGATTAGGATGATAGGTCAAAATTTCATGGGTCATCCGATTCTGACCCCCATATAAATATAGGGGTCGGGATCGGCTGACCCAACAAATTTTGACCCAACAATAACCCAACACCCTTTGATGCACTTAGAGGTTTTAGAATGGGCTGATTTTTTGTAGGCATGTTGTCTATGGGATGTTGATCATCCTTACAAAAAATCAGCACATTCTAAAACCTCTAGGTGCATCAAATGTGCTTTTCAAATCAACGGTTTTCGACTATCAATTTTAACCGTTGATTTGAAGAGTGCATTTGATGCACCTAGAGGTTTTAGAATGGGCTGATTTTTTGTGAGCATGATCAACATACCATAGACAACATGCCTATAAAAAATCAGCCCATTCTAAAACCTCTAGGTGCATTAAAGGGTGCTAGGTCATATGCTGGGCCATCCGATCCTGACCCATATATATATATATATATATATATATATATATATATATATATATATATATATATATATATATATATATATATGGAGAGAGAGAGAGAGGAATGTTACAGTGAGCTATGAGCTACGGGTGGAGAAAATGAGCTGCCCTAATTTTGATCCCCCTAGGAGTTTTGGAATTTGATGAAATTTGGTGAGGGTGTTATCTAGGATAAGATGATCATTCTCACCAATTTCCATCAAATTCTAAAACTTCTAGGGCCATCAAATGGTAGAAGCAAAATTAACAGTGACTGCGGATGGTAGATAATGCTTCTACCATTTGATGACCCTAGAAGTTTTGGAATTTGATGAAAATTGGTGAGGATGATCATCTTATCCTAGATAACACCCTCACCAAAGTTCATCAAATTCCAAAACTCCTAGGGGGATCAAAATGAGGGCAACTCATTTTCTTCACCCGTAGCTCACAGCTCAACGTAACAGCCATATATATATATATATATATATATATATATATATATATATATATATATATATATATATATATATATATATATATATATATATATATATATATATATATAGGGAAATGAGTTCCTATGACATGTCATAGGGAGTACCCTATGACATATGGTGAGTTAGTAATCCTAGAATATTTAGAATGTTCTGAATTTTTATGAGGATGATCACCCTATCTTAGATAGGACCTCCACAAAAAATCAGCTCATTCTAAAACTTGTAAAGGCATCAAATGTGATTTTCAATTTAACGGTTAAAATGGATGGCCGATAAAGCTTCTAGTATTTGATGCCCCAACAAGTTTTAGAATGCTTTAATTTTTTGTAGACATTCTATCTAAGGTAAGGTGATCACCCTCAAAAAAATTCAGCACATTCTAAACATTCTAACATTACTAATTCACCATATGTCATAGGGTACTCCCTATGACATGTCATAGGAACCCAGCCCTCATATATATATATATATATATATATATATATATATATATATATATATATATATATATATATATATATATATATATGAGGGCCGGAACGCTGCCCCGCAAAGCAGCGTTTTTGCTACTCTGACAACACACCACGACCGTGCCACATGTGATCTTCGGCCAGAATCAACATCAACAATCTCCGATCACCTCCATCGGTAATCTCCGCTGACACCACCTGCCGACGTCCACAGATAGAGGACTCCGGTGACTACTTCCATTGTGAGTTGTCCATTCATCACCTCACCTCATTCGGCGACCTTCGACAACATCCACAGCCGGCGACCACTTTCGGTGACTTCTAGCACCTGTCGATTGCGAGTTTGGATGATCTTTGTCGTCGTTCATGGCTTTAATAACCACCGACGACCTTTCAAAGAAGCGAAGAACGTTGCTTTCATGGTCGTTGATGTTGATTATGGTCGGTGATTGCATGTGACGCGACCGTGGTGGGTTGTCAAAGTAGCAAAAACACTGCTGTGGAATGTAGCGTCTATATATATATATATATATATATATATATATATATATATATATATATATATATATATATATATATATATATATATATATATATATATATATATATATATATATATATGGGCATGCGGTAAGTGCGGCACCGCACTACAACCGTCTGATGCACCGTTGCGTGCATGCGACAAACACAGCCGGTGTATCAGATGGCTGCGGTGTGGTGCCGCACTTACCCCATGCCGCATTATAGCATGCCCCTATATATATATATATATATATATATATATATATATATATATATATATATATATATATATATATATATATATATAGGATAACGATCCAGTGAGATAACTCTTCTATGAGATAACTTTGAAAAACCTATTTATAGGTTTTAGAATTTGATGAAAATTGGTGAGCATGCTCTCTATGGCAAGTTGATTATCCTCACAAAAAATCATCAAATTCTAAAACCTCTAGAGGTATCAAATACACAATTCAAATTATTGGTTTTAATGGACGGTCAATAAATCTTCTAACATTTGATGCCCTTAGAAGTTTTAGAATTTGATGATTTTTTGTGAGGATGATCGACTTGCCATAGAGAGCATGCCCACCAATTTTCATCAAATTCTAAAACCTCTAGATAGGTTTCTCAAAGTTATCTCATATCTCACTGGATAGCTACCCTATATATATATATATATATATATATATATATATATATATATATATATATATATATATATATATATATATATATATATATATATATATATATATATATAGGACAGGGATACTCTTACTAATGGAATCTTACTAATGAAAATTATAAATCGCCTTTTACCTAACCTAAAGGTTTCAGAATTTGATGAAACTTGGTGGGGATGATCTCTATGGCAAATTGATCATCCTCACCAAAATCATCAAATTCTATAACCTCTAGGGGCATCAAATGTTAGAAGCTTTATCGACCGTTCATTTTAACCGTTAATTTGAATAACATCTTTGATGCTTCTAAAGGTTATAGAATTTGATGATTTTTTGTGAGAATGATCAACTTGCCATAGGGAGCATACCCACCAAGTTTCATCAAATTCTGAAACCTCTAGGTAGGTAAAAGGCGATTTGTAACTTTCATTAGTACGACTATCCCTCCCCATATATCCTGAGCCGATGCCTAGGAAGATCTAGAGTCAAAAACAAAAGAAAAAAGTTACCGTAGTCTGTAGTACTACAGAACCGGGGTTACACCCTAACACCAATCAAGATGGACCCTCCACCGAACTGTCGCTGCAGTCTATGCAGTATACATTATCAGTGGTTTTGGAGCTCCACATAGCATGTCATTCTATGCTTGTGTGCAGATACACAATACTCTAGCATCTACAATCTATCCAAAAAGCGTTTGATCCCTAAATCCATGTGTAAGAACATCAAATTTTGATAGCATGGGATTGCCGCTTCCGAAGTTCTTGGAGAATGCTTTGGTCCGATTATACGAAACGAACCGATGTGTTGTTTGTTGATCTGATCTTCCCAAATTGATGTTCGGTGGCAGCCCTAACACCCCAAAGCAATATTCCGGATAAAAATCATGCCACAGAAGTCGAATGGGCTGCTCAGAGGATCTAGGACCCTGACACTTCATTTGGTGGATTGGAAAAATGGGAATATTTCATGAAATCTTGAGAAATGTCAGAAAATTTTGAACCATTAGTGCATATGAGAAATCAAGTGAAGACTAAATACATGAGAGGAAAGGGAGGAGAGCACTGACCCACCAACCCCAGCGAAACGGACAGGGAAGGGGGAGAGCTTCTTGAGGGACGCCATGAGGCGAGAGGCTATGGAGTCCCCGGACACCTCGCCGGCGACCAGGAAGACCCTGAGCTCGCCGTCTCGAGCAGCCATGTCGACGACCCTTCTGCCATGGGACGGCGAGGCCCGCGCCCTGAACATCCTCCCGATGCTACCGCTACCCGCGGCACGCATCGCTTTCCATGTCATCTTCTCTTCCTCCTTTCCTTTATCTTTTGGTTGTTCTCCTCCTCCCGCGCTTTTTCTTGCTCAAACGCCACCGGAAAGGATCGCCGGCCGGCCGGCCGGCCAGGAACAGAATGAAATGAACGACGGTGAGTGTAAAACGTTCTAGGGCTCCGGGGCTCACTCCCTCCCGGAGGTTTTATTCCAAGCTTGGCGCCTCCATGGGACTCGTATAGCTACTCCCTGTTCTAGAGAGCCATATGGGTTTTTCAACAAAATAAGAAGCCACTTTTTCTTTGGTAAGCACATTACACTGATATAGACGAAAGATTACATCAGCACACAAGAGTAGGTCGAGGGCAATAGCAAGGACTACAGTTTGAACAAGCCTTAGTAAGAACTGTCGGAGGAAAGGCAGACTGCCACTCGTTGCTGATGCCTGATGCAGTGCATAGCCCGCTAAACAATCTGCAACCGAATTGCCTCCACGGCAGATGTGTGAAATCCGAACATGTGGGAATTGATGAAGTAGGATTGAGTCGTCTAGAAGGATGGGGTCATGAATCGCCTCATGTGTTAGCTGAGAAATGACATTAAGAGAGTCCCCTTCAATCCATAGTGACCAGTGTGGAAAGTTTGCCACAATAAATTTGAGACATTCCCATAAATCCACGTGACTCCTCTCACTGTACAGAAGAAAAGTGTAAGTAATAAGCCCCCATAGCCAAAATACAACCGGTGTGATCCCGAATAGCAAAAGCAGCTCCGGCATATCGTGAAGGACCATCGAAAGACCCATCAAAATTGAGCATGAGTTCATGCTAATCCAGAGGGAACCATCGAACCCCTATAGTTGACAAGGAAGAAATCGTTGGTCACATGGTAACATCTGCAGGGAGGTTGTTAGCATGACAAAAGGAATGAAATTCGGACACAGCATGTGTAAAGGTTACCTCCACAATGTCATTTGTTATATAAAAAAAAAAGGGCAGAATTATGGGCTTTCCAGATGTACTAAAGCAAGTAACAGAGGACAGCTTTGACAGTATTACTATACCCACCGATGTCTCCAGGAGGAAACTGCAAGATAGGTATATCTTAGATGATGGGAACCCATTCAACAAGGAAAAATATCAAATAATTTTTCTATAGACCGCACAGTGGGTGAACTGAAGAGTTCATGAACATAGGATGGGGAATCAGGCAGCCTCGTATTGACAGGAGGAACCATCAATAAGATGAGATGGGGATAGAGTGACACTAGGGGGTGTGCCACATATCAAAGGAATCTCCTTGCCAAACGACCGGTGGGAATGATCCCGCACCACTAGCTACCCCTCGGAGATGGCCCTCTAGGCCCAGGAACACGGGGAAGGACGAGGCCAGTTCCAAAGATAATTAGAGACATGATATTTTTCACGAACAAAGGAGGTCCACAGACAATTCAGATTGTTAAGGATCTGAAAAATCTTTTTGCCCATGAGGCCCTCGAGGAAAGGTTTAAAACGGTGCATGCGGAGACCACCCATATCCTTGGGAAGGCACATAGTTTTTCATTTGACAAGAAGCATCCCATGCTTTACCTCACCCTTGGCCTAGAGAAAATTGTTGGAATTGGGTTCCGCTAATCAGAGTCGCAGCGGAAGCAAAAAGAAAGATCCGAAGATCATATGGTGTATGTTTCATTACAATTCGTGATAAAAAACAATCTACATGCAAATCTATGATCTTAGCATATGTGCGGATACCCTAGAGGCATACTACGATCTACGGAAGACATGCATGCATCTACTTAGGTGTTTAGATTCATCATACCTTATGGATCTATGATCCGGAGATTACGGAACGATGAAGAACCGCACTTGAATCGCAAGGAAAACTGTCGGATAGCACCTTGTCCTTTGCGAATTGAAGAATCCTCGAAATCCCATCTCTAAGTGCAAGGATTTCGAGCCGACGGAAGAATCCGTTGCGAATACGATGATGAGCCTCGAGATTTTCTCCTCCTCTTTCTCCTTTCTTCCTTCTCCTTCCTTTCTCTTCCTTCTCCCTTCTTCTTTCTCTCTTTTCCTTGGCCGAAACCACAAAGGAGGAGGACTAGGGGTCGGATTTTTGGAGGGGAGGGAGTAGAACCATTGGGCCGGCCCCTCCCCTCCCTATTTCCTTTATAGGGCCGGTCTCCCATGGCTCCAAGGAGGCTAGGGCCGGCCCTTAGGTGGATAGGGATAAGGGGGGCGGTTTTTAGGGATTCCGGGTGTCTATCGTGAACCCCGGACGAAAACGCCCTTCACGAAAAGCGGAAAACTGAAAGAGAGACTGAGTGAGGTGCGCTACTCGGAATCGAGTTCCGTCAGCGCCTATGAGCTCCTGGAATTATTCCGCTCATTTTAAGATCCATATTCAATATATTCTGAGCCAAATTTAAGTATTTACCAAAATACCCCTACGGCCCGTAACACACGTGAATTAGGTTCTTAGGCTTCGGGCTTGTGCTCCACCGCGCTACTTCGCATCCAACGTATCCAACTAGGTCGGGGAACAATTCCTATACGCAACGACAGGGTGGAACCTTCAGGGTTCGGGATCTTTAGCTCCAACCGGATCCCTGATTAACTGTTCCGGTGACACACCGAAAGTTTCGTTAATCAGCCCTAATCCGATTAACCCGCGTAGCCACCCAGAGTGCGACGCGAGTTGAACTCTAGTGATCCTAAACTTATGTTACTCCCTCGTAACCCTGTTCTCTACTATACTCCGATAATCCTTATCCCTCATATTACTGGTGCCATGATACGACTCGGGCGGTGGGGAGCACCGTCAAATCCCGATCGATCATCTGACTAGGGTTTGATTACTTGTCATCTATAACACCACACACCTTCCGGTGCTATGCCTAGTATCCGGAACATCATCAGTCATACTGACAACCACCAGGCCTGGGTTAACTGTGTGGACAGATTGACTCATCTAAACGCACCCATCCAACACTAGACGTCGGATAACCTGTAGGGATTACATGTCACTCAAGCGCCAGCCGGGTAACCCAACGTACCATGGTATTGGACTATGGAAGGTCCGCACATGTTGGCACATCAAAGCACCACACAACTGGTTGGCCCAGTGAGCATGGTCCCTCAGGGTTAAGGACAGATTATCTATAGTAGTAAGACGGTTTCTGCACCAGTGTCCGAATCACTGAACTGTGCACCGTCTTGGTTCCTGTTCAACACGATCATCGTGCTTGGTCAGGTGAATGGGAATCACACGTTCCCGTGGTGGAGACTTCACCACATCCACTACCTGCCAACAGCTTGTTCTCGGTGAAGCGATCGGCATTACCTAAGTTGTGAACTAGTTCTAGGTCAACACAGAACTGGTCCACTGGGTCTCCCAAACATGGATCCTCCATGCGCCTCAGTGGCCTACTGTGTTCCCTAGGGTCCTTTTATTATATGAGTATTATCATATACCATAGTAGTATTCTAATTAAAGCAATAACCAAAGTCATCTTTATTAATGTTAATACAGAAAATTCACGCTAAGGACACACGAGCTTCAATAATCTCCAACTTGGCCTAGCGGGGAACAACAGTCTTAACTCCCATGGCATCCACGTGCTTCTCAAAAGCCTTGGTCGGTAACGCCTTTGTGAAAGGGTCCGCCATGTTATCTGCAGACGCCACCTGAGTCACTGCTACCTCCCCTCGCTTCTGCAAGTCCCGGATTATGTAGTATTTCCGCTCGATATGCTTGCTCTTCTGGTGATATCTTGGCCCCTTGGATTGTGCTACCGCTCCACTATTGTCGCAGTAAAGGACAATAGGATCTTGAGCTCTCGGTACGCATCCTAAGTCCGTGAGGAACTTCTTGAGCCACACCGCCTCCTTAGCTGCTTCGCACGCCGCAACGTACTCAGCCTCTGTCGTCGAATCCGTGATGCATCCCTGCTTCACGCTCCTCCAACTGACAGCTCCTCCTCCTAATGAAAACACAAACCCTGACGTCGATCTCCTGGATTCCGGATCTGACGCAAAGTCAGAATCCATATATCCAATCGATATCAGTTCCTGTGAAGAGTAAACTAACTCATAATCTCTCGTCCTACGGAGATACTTGAGTATACTTTTCACAGCAGTCCAGTGCCCTGGACCCGGATTTGATTGATACCTGCCCATCATGCCTACTGCATAGCATATATCTGGTCTCGTGCACTGCATGATATACATCAGACTCTCTACTACCGAAGCATAAGGTATCTTCTGCATCTCTGTCCTCTCCTCAGGAGTCTTAGGACCCTGATCCTTGGACAACTTCATTCCATGTCTGAATGGAACCAGTCCCTTCTTGGAGTTGTGCATACTGAATCTGACCAAGATAGTATCTATGTAGGCTGACTGTGACAACGAGAGAATCTTGTTCTGGCGATCTCGAGTTACCTTGATCCCCAGAACATAACTCGCTTCGCCCAGGTCTTTTATGTCAAATTGAGAGGATAACCACACCTTCACTGTAGACAACGTTCCAACATCGTTTCCGATGAGCAGGATATCGTCCACGTAAAGCACTAGAAAAACTACTGCAGTCTTATCGCTCCTTTTATAAACACATAGTTCATCCACGTTCTGTTCAAATCCATAAGACTGGATAACCTGATCAAAACACATGTTCCAACTTCTGGATGCTTGCTTCAGTCCATAAAATGGACCTTTGCAACTTGCACACCAGACCTTTTGCGACAAAGCCTGGAGGCTGAGACATGTAGATGTCTTCTTCCAAATCCCCGTTGAGGAATGCGATCTTGACGTCCATTTGTCAGATCTCCCAATCATAATGGGCTGCAATGGACAAGAGGATCCGGATAGATTTAAGCATAGCCACTGGCGAAAAGGTTTCGTCATAGTCGATCCCTTCTCGCTGGGTATAATCCTTAGCGACTAGTCTAGCTTTGTAAGTCTCAACGGTACCATCCGGACCTCTTTTCCTTTTGTACACCCACTTACACCCAACAGGTTTAATGTTGTGAGGTGGTGTTACAAGTGTCCAGACCGAATTTTGGGACATCGATGTCAGTTCTGCCTCCATGGCTTCCTGCCATGCTGCATGGTCAGAGGATACCATCGCTTCATCATAGTTCAGAGGATCATCCTCCTGAAACTCTGGATCTACCATAAAGGCTTCTCCAATGTATCTATCAGGAGCACTTGTGGTCCTCCCACTGCGACGAGCCTGCGGTGGTTCCATAGGAGTCGATTCTACAGTACCGTTAATCTTAGTGGTATCGGCTCCCACTACGTTTTCTGTCTGCGTACTCCTATCAGTACCAAGCAATTATTTAAGAACTACTTTACTGGTGGACTTATGGTCTATTAAATAATCCTGCTCCAAGAATACGGTGTTCGTCGAGACGACAACCTATCTATCCTCAGGATCATAAAATAAACCACCCGTTGTCCCTTTTGGATACCCAACGAACAGACATACCTTTGTTTTTGACTCCATCTTATCTCGCTTGTCCTTCCGCACATGTGCTGAACAACCCCAAATCTTAAAGTGCTGTAGGCTTGGCTTTCGCTTCAACCACAGCTCCCAAGGAGTTAGGGGTACTGACTTTGATGGAACAAAGTTCAAAGTATATGTTGCCGTCTCTAGGGCATATCCCCAAAAACTAGGTGGCAATGTTGCATAACTCATCATAGTCCGAACCATGTCTAACAAAGTTCGGTTTCTCCTCTCAGATACACCGTTCTGTTGTGGTGTCCCTGATGCAGTCAACTGGGATACGATCCCATGCTCACGCAGGTACCCAATAAATTTATCCGATAGGTATTCGCCTCCTCGATCCGATCGAAGAGACTTGATACTTTTACCCGTCTGCTTTTCTGCTTCAGCTCTGAACTCCTTGAACTTATCAAAGGATTCAGACTTCCGCCGCATTAGGTATATGTATCCAAACCTCGAGTGACCATCCGTGAAGGTGATGAAATACTCGAAGCCTCCTATGGCACGGACACTTATGGGCCCACATATATCAGTGTATACCAACTCCAATACCTCCTTAGATCTGCTACCTTTGGCTCGGAAAGACCTTTTAGTCATCTTGTCTTCTAGGCAAGACTCACACGTCGGTAGGCTTTCTGAAACATTTGGACTTAAGAGTCCTACCTTAACCAACCTGTGAATCCTGTCTGAGGCTATGTGTCCAAGCCTTAGATGCCAAAGGAGTGTTGGATTATCTGAGGGATTTTTCCTTTTAGATGAATTAATCACACAAGCTTCAGTTATGTTATCCTGCTTATGATTGGAGTTAATTACATAGAGACCATTCTGTATCTTTTCCTTACAAACAAAGGAACCATTCAATTTAATTGACACACCAGAAGCATCAAATAAAACTGAAAAACCTTCATTATTCAATAAGGAAACATAAATTAAATTACGTCTCAAGGACGGTACATAAAGTATATCTCTAAGTAATAAACTTATTCTATCAAGGAACTGCAAGATGACATCTCCAACTGCTTCAGCCTCTGCCACGGCCTCAGTTCCCATGCTTAGGATTATCTCCCCATCACCCAGTTTTCTTTTCTCTTTGAACCCCTGCAAATTATTGCAAGCATGGTTAGTGGAACCAGAATCCACAATCCATGAAACTGGAGAACAACTGGATGCTACAAGGGATTTCACTATGTAGATTTGAGATATACCTGTCTCAGCCTTCTTGGGAGCCGCGCGGCAGTCGCCCTTCCAGTGCCCCTTCTTGTCGCATCGGAAACATTTTCCTTTGGGCTTCGCCGGACCATTCTGCTTGGGAACCTGCAACTGCACCTGACCCATCTTCACGGGCTTCTTAGACTTTCTTTTCTGAAACTTGCCCTTGGCTTTCAGAGAAGAATTCTGCTCCACGTTTAGGGATTGGGCTCCTGCCTTCATCCCGTCCTCTACCGCTTGGAGCGCCGCTAGGAGCTCTGCGTTAGACATCTCCAACCGGTTAAGGTTGAAGTTGGTAACGAAGCCCTCAAACGCTCCTGACAGAGACGCGAGGAAAATATCGGTCTGGATCTCTGCATCCAAGATGACATCAAAGGAACCAAGCTCGTTCACATAGCCAAACAACTTCAGCATATGATCCCGAACTAAAGTCCCCTCTGCCATCTTCGTGGACACCAATTTCTTGATGGTCAGGTAACGAGTTACCCGACTACGACCCTCGAACATTTCCTTTAGGTAAAGCATCATGTCTGAAGCAAAGGTCATGTCTTCGACTTGCTTCTGAAGGACGGTCTGCAAGGATGCCACTATGTAGCACTTGCACATCTCATCAGCATCTAGCCAGTCTTTCCATTCCTTTAACTGGGCCTCCGTTGCACTTGATCCCGGTATGGCCTGTTGAGGGGTACTTAGGGCAATTGTGTGTTTGCCAACCCTTAGGACGAGCATTAGGTTACGCTTCCAGTCCTCGTAGTTTGGTCCTGTAAGTTTGTTATCATTAAGTATGGAGGCAAGGGGGTCGAGCTTGGTCATGATTTCTGTAAACAATGGTTTAAAGCAATAGTTAGGGTTTACTACAATCTATTTCATGGAATTTAGAAATAGATAATGTCTACTCCAGCCGCTATGTCTTCACCACCTCAAGTGGAGACATCCAGGAATCTAAATTCCCTGGGCTCGAGTACTGAGACTATCGGCTCTAAATTGGAGACAACATCTCGGTGAGAGCATGCAACCGCTTCTGCCAACGGGGTTTTTATGACCCAGTCTTCATCAGAATTACCCACGGCAAACTGAAAGACCTCCCAGTCTCCTTTTGGCCAGCTTTATGTGACCCGCGTGCGCAGCAACAACGGCTTCACACAAGCTTTCGGATGCTTCCCACAAATCTAGGTAGTATCGGAAGGGGGGTTCATAGGCTCCCGCGGTGCAGGATAAAACTGTCACCCACTGCCACCGGCATCCCTCATGTCCCGAAGGAAACCACTAGGCGAACCAGCATGGAAGAAAACACAGCTCTTACCCGGTGGGAATATCAAACTGCGTACCTCCCACCCAGACTCTTAGCCGGTTGATTGTGGAGGCCAGGGACTCCCCTTTGGAGGTAACCTCTTACACATCCCTTCTTTATGAGGTTTTATGCATATCTAGAATGGTCACGACCTCCTAGACATAGACCCTGGTCTACCGTGCTTCCACTAGGATTACAAACCCTCCCGCAAAGCATTAGTATCCTCGGAAAATATCATAGTCCCTACCTTGAATACTCAGCTTTCGCCTTTCTTGCAAGGACCACATTACATAGATTCCAAGGATCCCAATACTTCACTAGTTTGCCCACAATCCTAAGATCTGGAGCCTAGCCTAAGGTCAACGTGGAAAGGACTCCCACTACGATGATGCCTCGTTCACAATTTGATGCCTGATGTCATAGTAGACCTCATCTCATTACATGTTTCGATGCTGGCCAAATAGGGACATCCAACAACCTCCACCGGACCTCAACCTAATGGTGGCATAACCAAATCATGATGAGTTCATACTACCATCAAACGTCATCTAGAAACGGGTATCACACAGTGAAATCCTAACCTAACTTGGTCGCTAGGACCACGTGGGGAAAGGGCATCCCACTAGGATTATCATACTTCTTATGGAGACATTAGTTAATTATCACTAAACAAATCTAACACTGCGTCTATCTCGGTGCACAGTACTTGGCTACCTGAACTACCACGAGGACGGTTACCACCTTTCCTTTTAGCTAGCCACCGGATTCGCACGTGTTAGAAGCATATAGAAACACCGATGAATCCATAATTTTAGTACTAACCCTAAGCCTGATCTAGAGACAAACTCACAAGCAAGATAATCATATTATCATCGGGGTTCTCTAAATACGAAATAAAGAGAAACAACAGAAAAACATCCAAACTGAATCAAGTCCAGGGTCCGACCCCTGAACCTGAATAGCACAGCCAAGATATCCCGCTCTTCCGTTCTGCACGATCTCTGACGACGATCCCCTTCATCGCCAACGTGCACGCTTTCGCCGGGTCTTTGCACGTCATGGTACCGCTTGCCCGAACCGTGGATGTAGCATTATCTCCTTCTTCCTGTGACCGAAAAACTAACACGCTCCGAGTAAGTGCTCGTTCGTGTACAATTTTGCTAGAAAAAAAAAGAAATAATCCTAGAAACATAGCCAGGGAACCGAGGATGGTCAACCCCCACCCTCGCCCATCTAGAGCCTTACAATCCACAATAATAATCAATGCAAAATTAAATCCGGGGTCCGACCCCCGGATGCATGCAATCACAGATTACTATTCAGCGCGGCACCTGCAAAAAGACGATACATAGCACAATCCATATGCATGATCTACGCCGAACCCCGACGAAAACATATGCCATCATATATTCACATGATGTTTTCACGAATTCATGAATGAAACATACACCAAAGCTTGCTCTGATACCAATTGTTGGAATTGGGTTCCGCTAATCAGAGTCGCAGCGGAAGTAAAAAGAAAGATCCGAAGATCATACGGTGTATGTTTCATTACAATTCGTGATAAAAAATAATCTACATGCAAATCTATGATCTTAGCATATGTGCGGACACCCTAGAGGCATACTACGATCTACGGAAGACATGCATGCATCTACTTAGGTGTTTAGATTCATCATACCTTATGGATCTATGATCCGGAGATTACGGAACGATGAAGAACCGCACTTGAATCTTAAGGGAAATTGTCGGATAGCACCTTGTCCTTTGCGAATTGAAGAATCCTCGAAATCCCATCTCTGAGTGCAAGGATTTCGAGCCGACGGAAGAATCCGTTGCGAAGACGATGACGAGCCTCGAGATTTTCTCCTCCTCTTTCTCCTTTCTTCCTTCTCCTTCCTTCCTCTTCCTTCTCCCTTCTTCTTCCTCTCTTTTCCTTGGCCGAAACCACAAAGGAGGAGGACTAGGGGTCGGATTTTTGGAGGGGAGGGAGTAGACCCATTGGGCCGGCCCCTCCCCTCCCTATTTCCTTTATAGGGCTGGTCTCCCATGGCTCCAAGGAGACTAGGGCCGTCCCTTAGGTGGATAGGGATAGGGGGGGGGGCGGTTTTTAGGGATTCTGGGTGTCTATCGTGAACCCCGGACGAAAACGCCCTTCACGAAAAGTGGAAAACTGAAAGAGAGACTGAGTGAGGTGCGCTACTCGGAATCGAGTTCCATCAGTGCCTATGAGCTCCTGGAATTATTCCGCTCATTTTAAAATCCATATTCAATATATTCTGAGCCATATTTCAGTATTTACCAAAATACCCCTACGGCCTATAACACGCATGAATTAGGTTCTTAGGCTTCGGGCTTGCGCTCCACCGCGCTACTTCGCATCCAACGTATCCAACTAGGTCGGTGAATAATTCCTATACGCAACGACAGGGTGGAACCTTCAGGGTTCGGGATCTCTAGCTCCAACCGGATCCCTAATTAACTGTTCCGGTGACACACCGAAAAATCCGTTAATCAGCCCTAATCCGATTAACCTGCGTAGCCACCCAGAGTGCGACGCGAGTTGAACTCTAGTGATCCTAAACTTATGTTACTCCCTCGTAATCCTGTTCTCTACTATACTCCGATAATCCTTATCCCTCCTATTACTGGTGTCATGATACGACTCGGGCGGTGGGGAACACCGTCAGACCCCGATCGATCATCTGACTAGGGTCTGATGACTTGTCATCTATAACACCACACACCTTCCGGTGCTATGCCTAGCATCCGGAACATCGTTAGTCATACTGACAACCACCAGGCCTGGGTTAACTGTGTGGACAGATTGACTCATCTAAACGCACCCATCCAACACTGGACGTCGGATAACCTGTAGGGATTACATGTCACTCAAGCACCAGCCGGGTAACCCAACGTACCGTGGTATTGGACTATGGAAGGTCCGCACACGTTGGCACATCAAAGCACTACACAACTGGTTGGCCCAATGAGCATGGTCCCTTAGGGTTAAGGACAAATTATCTATAGTAGTAAGACGGTTTCTGCACCAGTGTCTGAATCACTGAACTGTGCACCGTCTTGGTTCCTGTTCAACACGATCATCGTGCTTGGTCAGGTGAATGGAAATCCCATGTTTCCGTGGTGGAGACTTCACCACATCCTCTACCTGCCAACAGCTTGTTCTCGGTGAAGCGACCGACATTACCTAAGCTGTGAACTAGTTCTAGGTCTACACAGAACTGGTCCACTGGGTCTCCCAAGCATGGATCCTCCATGCGCCTCAGTGGCCTACTGTGTTCCCTAGGGTCCTTTTATTATATGAGTATTATCATATACCAGAGTAGTATTCTAATTAAAGCAATAACCAAAGTCATCTTTATTAATGTTAATACAGAAAATCCACGCTAAGGACACACGAGCTACAATAAAAACACCTTATCTCCGCTCGAGGTGAGCGAGAATATCATTCAAGACCCAAACACGCCCTAATTGATACATAGGCAGAGAAAAAAGGACGAATTTGAGTAAGGCGATCCGACCAGGAAAGGAAAGGAGATGAGATTTCCACCTAGCAATCCTCTTAGTAACATGGCTGATTAAATGGACGAGATCAGAGGAGACAATGCGTCTCCCTGAAATCCGAGTGCCTAGGTACACAGAGACCCTTCATTTTCTACAATATGAAGGGTAGTAGAAGATCCATACGACGGAGTGTGGGAATACCTGCCCCAAAGACAAGCACTGACTTCCTATAATTAACCATCTGCCCAGACAACCGACAGTATTGACGAAGCAGAATCATTAAGGTCGCAACCGACTTCGAGTCGAACTGAGTGAACATTAAACTATCATCTGCATAGGCGAGGATACAAATAGGCCGATCATCTGGCGCAAGGCGAATACCCTAAGATTTTAGAAAATGATTTTCTAGAGAACCATACATAAGCTCTCCAAGAAACTTTATGTTCTCTCCCAATTTTGAAAAAACCAATTGTTCCTTTGTCTTCTCTTTGAATTACTAAATGACAAATGACCAAAAGCCCACCTTGATCTTTACAAATACCAATTATTTGGAAATAGCTAATATTTAGTAAAAAAATAAGTAAAAACCATTAATGATGATTAAAAGTTAAATAAAAAATACTTAAAGTTAGCAATATGTAAATTAATATTGAGGCTTGGATTTGTCACAATAGTTGAATTTTTTTACCATTGGGCACATATTTTCAGAAGGTTTGGATTTTCACCAAAGATCGGATTTTCTAACCGTAGGGCATGAATTCCAAGGAGGCTCGGACTCTTTCGATATATACTTGATATATACTGAGCCATTCCTCTCTTCTTTTACCAAATCCCTAAACTCTCTCCCCCCTCCTCATTCAAAAAAAATTCTCTTGAGTCTCCATTTGCTCGTCTTCTCAAACATTTTAGTATGTGGGTGCTTAAACAACATGCTTCTTGACGACTCCAGCTCCAACGATGAAGTTGAGTTGTTAGCAATAGTTGTTGTGGAGCAACAACAACGCCCTAATCACAAACACGAGCGGTCTAGTGAAGGTTCCGTTGAAGGTCATGCAACTATTTGGTATGGTCGTCTTCAAGGCCACAACAGGCTCTCTAGGGTTAGTTCGTTGAAGACCCCATCTATCCTCCTTGTCTATTTCATAGGAGATTTCAAATGAGTCAATAGTTGTTTCTTCAAATTCAAGCTACGGTGAAATAATATGATCCATACGTTATCTAAAAGATAGACCGTGTTGAAATCATGAGTTTGCCTTTCCTTCAAAAGATTACTGCCGCAATGAAGATGCTCGCCTACAGATTAGCAACGGATTCCATGGATGACTACTTGCGGATAGAAGAAAATACTGCAATGAATTTTTTTTTCATGCAATAGTTGCAATATGATTTGTGAAGACATGTGAAGAGTTAAAATAGAAAATTTTAAAAGGCTGTTATGTTCATGCTAGGAGTTGAAGATAATAGAAGAGTGTGTAATGGATATATTTTTCTATTATATTTAGGTAAATTATAACTAAGGTTGCAAATGTGCCAGCCTAGCTTTGGTTTGTTTGAGCTTGGCTTGTCAATTATTCGAGTCTAAACTCCAGGCTTGGGCTTGGTTCAATTAATAATCTAACAAACTCGAACAAACCCTTGGCTGGCTTGTTCATGCACTTCTATGGTCAAAATTTTAGATTGTATATGTTGTTGGGCTTGTTCAGACCATTGGTAGTAGTTATACGTTTTGAACCCTCAACCACATAAATAAACACCACCTTCTCCAACTATTCTACTAGGTTTTTGTGTTTGCTATATAATAATAATAATAATAATAATAATAATAAGGAATACTTAGTTATAGGTCCTTGAAAGTGTTCATATTTAGTGTGAAGGACGGACACTGTTTCGGTTTTGTACGAGATCCCTTCTAAAAAGATGCATTTGACATCAAGTCCTTGTTGACTCCCCCCTCCCCTAAATGACAAAATTCCCATACTTCTTAAATCACATAGAAAAGTAACAATTTGGTTAAAAGGAGTAGCAAAAATCTACAAAGTTTTGTAGCAAGTACTCTTTTGCTACAATACTTTGTAGATTGTTACTTTGTGCTATAGCGAAATCACTATAGTAGTCACTATAATTGCTACAGTGAAATCACTATACTATCTATAGAGAAACATGATTTTAAAAAATTACTATTCTTTTTCACCAAATTGTTACTATTTACTACAATGAAATCATTGTAGCCGTTGTGGGTGCCAAATTTAGCTAAGGTAATCACGAATCTGCAGATTACAGCCTGTGAAGGAGCCCATGAAGACAGCTCGAGGTCCACCAGCCCACGAGGGGCTCATGAGGGCAGCTCGAGGCCCAGCAACCCATGAGGGGGCCATTAGGGAACTCGTGGCCTAGCGGCCCATCAAGGGCCCACGAGGACAACCCGAGGGCCCAGGAGCTCACCAGATCCTCTAAATAGCAGGATCAACATTAGCAGAAGTATCGGAGTTAATTCATCTTTTGTTCCTCACAAACTTCAGAGTTGTAGAGCTTGAATTTAGAATAGATAGGCTTTCTTCGGCCACTCACGAGGAACAGATCGGATTTGAGACCTCGTCTCACATCCCCAACCTTCTTATACCCCACATTCTTCTTTTCTTTGATTTCTTGTAAAATCACTCATCGGCTTGTCGAGAAGTAGCTCCATTTTTTCAGAGAGCGGATTTCCAGGTTGCGCCTTACCGCAAGGAGAAGTAGGCTACAATCGAACTTAGATAACAAATTTCGGTCACTCTACTCTCTACTCCCTACTCTCACTACAGTATTCTAATTGATTGTTCGTTGGTGGGAATCGTACGAGTCGGTACGATGGAAACAAATCCCCCACAGCTGCTATAGTGAAATTATTCTAGCGCCAACATTGAAACGTGATGTCAAAGAATCGTTACTCTTTTTTTACCGAATTATTACTCTTCTATGTGATTTTTCAGTACAACAGTATGTAAGGGGGTAAAATGAACATTTTCCTAACGAAAAGGCCTAACGGTAAAGCATCTTTTTGCCCATCCTTATCGTTAAACACAATCTGTTCGAAGGACCTGACTCCAATTTGCCCTCAAAATAATGTACAAGATTCAAATCCGGCCCTTGGGCTGCTGGGCCAGGGATTTGAGGCTTCATTTCAGGAAGGCCCAGGCCAGGCTGCAGGCTCATGGACTGGACCTGGCCCCTAAAGGGCCTGATCCGTCAAGTATGTGTGGCGACGGATAGGATAGGGTTTCTCCGACCGATCACCTTGCCTGTATTTCTTCATCGGAAGCCCTCTCCGCTACCCACCGTCGACCATGGCAACCACCGTCATGGCCTCCTCCGCCTCCAAAATCCTCTCCGCGAAAACCGCCCTCTCCCCACCCCCCAAACACCCACATCGACCTCTCCCCGTGACCTGCACAGCGGGCGGCGGGAAGGACGAGCGCAGGCCCCCCCTCCTCCGCCTCGTCCTCGCAGCGTCTCCGCTCGCCGCGGCGGCTCTGGAGGCGGCGTCCCCGCTGCCGGCGCTGGCGGAGCAGATAGAGAAGGCGGCCCTGTTCGACTTCGACCTGACCCTGCCGGCGATCGCGGCGGAGTTCCTGCTGCTGATGGTGGCGCTGGACAAGGCCTACTTCACGCCGCTGGGCAAGTTCATGGACAGCCGGGACGCGGAGATCCGGGCGGGGCTCGCGGGCGTGAAGGACACGTCGGGGGAGGTGAAGCAGCTGGAGGAGCAGGGGGCGGCCGTGATGAAGGCGGCGCGCGCGGAGATCTCGGCGGCGCTCAACCAGATGAAGAGGGAGATGACGGTGGAGCTGGAGGCGCAGCTGGCGGTGGGACGGAAGCGGGTGGAGGCGGAGCTGGCGGAGGCGCTCCAGAGCCTGGAGAAGCAGAAGGAGGACACCATCAAGTCCCTCGACTCCCAGATTGCAGCCCTCGGCGATGAGATCGTGAAGAAGGTCCTCCCCACAGCCTAGATTACCTTCCAACCCCCCACAAATCAATCTATTCCCCCCGCTGTCCTCCTGTGTTTACCTATACACTCATCCTTTGTTTTATTAAGAATTAATGGCAAGTGGAATTTCATGTTTGAAACGTGAATTTCGATCTCATAAAGAGGAAAATTTCTGAGGTTTTATTAGAATATAGAAATTATGTAATTCTTAGGAAAATATCTAGGTGGAAATTTGTTTGATTTTGATCAAATGGTGGTCATTTCAACACACCATTTGTGATGCTAAACTGAAATTTGCTAAATTTTGATAAAAAATTTATTTTAATATTTTCATATTAATATTTCTAAAGTCAAATAACCATTAAATTTTGGAAAAATGGGTGTTATGTATTGGTTTAATGAACAGAACACTTATAAGATCCCTTTAAGCGAAGGTTCCAAAGTCATTTTATAAACCCGAAAATCTCCTCCCCTTTCTCTTCCTTCCTCCTGTTCTCTCTCTCGAGCAGTAGTTACGGTGGCAACCTCGGCCTCCGCCTCCTCCCACCCCACTCCGCCTCCTCCCACCCCACGACACCTCCTTCCTCCTCAATGGCGCAAGCGTGCAGCGAAGATGAGAGGAGGCAGCAAAACGGGATTCAGTTTGATTCGAATTTGGTCTAAGGTTCATCCCATGACTTATAGATCTTAGGTTTTAGGATTTGGTTTAGTTTAGACAAGAGTGGCATGGAAATGAAAATTTGAAACACATTGAGGGGTATGCTCATATCAAAAAAAAAAAAAAAAAAGCATGAGCCACTATTGGCGTCGGCCACTCGTCGGAGCGGACCACCACTGCCATTGGTCATTCCATGCCGCCGACGGCCACTTTCTTTTTTTTGCTTTATAGTTGAATCAAACATGGTCGATAAAATAAGTGGTTTTTTTAACTTACTTGTTGAATTTTTTAAAAAATCCAAAAAATAATAAAAACAATTATGTTTTAAAAAAATAATAAAAAATTATTTGTCAAAAAGTACCCTCACTTCAACACAGTTGGCATCTAGGTCTGGACTCTAATTGTGTTGGCGTTAGAGTTGGCAAAAGTTGACCCGGTCCACCTACTCGTCCTGTTTATTTAACGAGTCGGGTTAGAATTCTGAATAGCCAATTCGTCAAAAAACGAGGCAATCCGATACGATCAGGATTTGAAATCTCAGCCGATACCTTACATACCGGTTTTGCCCGGTACTACACTCGATTACAATACCTGGCTCGTATTGGCCGGTTCATGTTGATACCGATAGGTTTTTAATTTTTTTTGGTTTTTTTCCTCAATCGGTATTGATCCGTATCGACCGGTACCGATACATACTAGTTTGGGACCGACTGATACCGAGATCGAAGCCATGATTTTGAATCGCGACTCACAAGCATGTGGTTCTCCACAGTTTCGCTCCAGCCGTCCCATGATCCACTTGTATTGTATATACATCCTAAAAGGAGAAATATATGAGTCATCGAGTCGGGACTTAGGAGTCTGTGACCGAAGCCGAGAGACTCGATAAGTTTGGAGTCTGAGATAGGCAATTTTAGGTGAAGCATTAGATTTCGTTGGGTAGGTAAATTTAGGTTAATAAGGTCAAGTGGGTGAGGGTTAGGGTTGACCCGCTTAGGATTAGGATTGAAAAAATTAATTATTTTAATAAATGGGTTAGGGTTAGGGCTGAGCCATCCTAACTCAATAACTCGGCAACCCTAACTCGTCAACTCAACCCTAACTCGATTGTGGCTCTAGTTGATGTCCAGGAGAGCTCTTCTCCTGGATGCTATTAGAGTTGGCACCCGAGAGTTTTTTAATATATTTTTTCAATCCATTTTCAAGGGCATAGAAGAGATTTTCAAAAAGCTTTTTTCTTTGCTGGTGTTGGACCCCTACCCTTAATCCTAACCCTATCCTTAATCCTAACCCCTACATTTAACACTTAACCCTAACTCTAACCATAAATACTTAAACCCTACCCTAACCTTGACCCCAACCCTACCCTTAACCCTAACCCAACCATAAACCATTAACCCTAACCTGTAACCCAAACCCTAACCTTAACACCTACCCTCCCCCTAACCCTATCCCTAATCATAAACCCTTAACCCTAACTCTAACCCTGACCTGCCCCTACCCCTAACCCTAACCCTAACTATAACCCATTGAGCCTAGCCCTAACGTAAACCACAAACGTTAAACCAACCCCTATCCTTAACCCTAAAAAAAATGGACTTAAATGCCGCTTGAATGTTGTGCGGGATAGAGGACGAGTCTATCGATCACCTTCTCCTGCGGTGCGAATTCTCGAGGCATGTCTGGTAGCACTTCCTTCACAAGCCGAATTTGTGATCCTCTCCGACGTCTCTGGATTCGCTCTGGGGTCGTGGTACCGGAGAAAGTTCCGAGGACCGGCCCGGATGGGTGGGATGTTCTGGCTATCATCATTAGCTGGGCGATTTGCCTCGAGAGGAACCGCCGGTGCTTCCAGGACAGACGGTCCTCCTGGAAAAACGTCGTAGCGCACTGCCAATTGACGATACATCTTTGGGCTTGTGACTTGGGACTGGGTCCGAAAGAATTCATCACCGAACTTTGTAATTAGTGGGACCTTTGAGCCCCTTCCCTCCCACTCCCCCTCCTCCTCCTCCTCCTTTGTTTTCTCTTTCAGCTTTTTAATTTACTGGTAGGGGTCAAGGCCGAACTACCCCCCTTCATTCCCTGAGAGGGATTTCTCAAAAAAAAAAAAAAAAAAAAACCGCTTGAAAAGGATTATATAATATAGAGAAATACTAAAATGCGGTGTGCGGTGTTGCACCGCAGCCGTCTGATGCATCACTGCGTGCATCGCACGCACCGCAACGATGCATCAGACGATTGCGGTGCGCCGCCGCACGGCCCGCATCCTATATATATATATATATATATATATATATATATATATATATATATATATATATATATATATATATATATATATATATATATATATTCTAAATGGGTCTGGGTCTGAACACCATTAGAGTTGGCATATGGGTGCTGACTGATGAGGTTGGGCATGGGCGGCAATACAGTTCGGAGTCCAGACTTGGCGTCCAGGTAGAATTTTTGACAATTTTTTATTTTTATTTTTTACAAATATAATTATTTATATTGAAATTTTTAGTTTTTTTTTTGAATTTTCTCAAAGAACAGACTTGGCTTATCAGAAAATTATCCTTCTCTCTTTTAAAATCAGAGAGGCTGTACATTCTGTGTGTAAAGAATCTGTGTTGACAAATTATGTCTAAGAGTTACTGTATGAGTGTGTGATACCATCACATGGTTTGACTCGTTCACCAAGACGAAGTACCAAAGATGAAGAAAACAAGCGTGGTGATACAATCTTACAGGAACATTCCATTAATTATAGGTCCTGACAGAACTTTCCTATTAAGAGAGATCCACGGTTTAAAGTTTGACCTTCCTACTATAGGGCACTGTCCCCTCCCCTCGGATCAGCAGTGACATCAAGACGAAGTACCAAAGACGAAGAAAACAGTGTCAGCTAGGACGATAGCAGCACCGAGGAGCGGCAGCCGCCCTCCTCCTCGCTCAACGGTATCACAACGAGGAGCTCGACTCGTACCGAAGATGACCCGACTATGACGGCCCTAAACAATGGTAGTGATGGCTCTCGCCCCCCCCCCCCCCCCCCCCCCCAACTTGACCCATTTAGGTCACCGCATGTTCTTCGCCACCAGTCCATTGGCCTGACCCGTGTAGGTCGTCACCCATTCGCCACTGGTCCCATCTAACCCATAGCAACCACTGTGTCCTCCTCCCTCTTCTTCTTCCATCTCCTCCTCCTCCTTGTTCTTCCCCTTCTTCTTCCTCCCCCTTCCTCATACACTCGGCCCCTTTATTGTGCATTCGGCCATTCGAGGCCGATTGCATCTACAACCCATTCGGCCACCGTTGAGCACTTGGCCTCTGATGGCCGAATAAGATATAGATGCACTTGGTATTAAAAGACCGAGTGCACATTTTAGGGACTCGGCTTGTAATGACCGAGTGTAGGATGAGAAAGGAAGGAGGTAGAGGTGGCGATGGATTTCATGGGGCCAACAACAGCGGATGCAAACAGTGGAGGTGGGCAGCATCGTGCACGGTATGGTCGGAGACAGCGGCAGATCTTCCTTGCGTCATCCATGACGCATGGGTAGAATGGATTTTTGTTTTTTTCTTTTGTAGTAAATGTGATGATCGGGGTAATATCTGTGATGTAAATAGTCGGACTCCGAATATTCGAATGCTACGGGTAGGGTTTGCAGTCAAAACGCATCCGACGGCTCAAAACGGGAGTCAAAGTTGACTCACCGATAAGGTATACAGTCATAACAAGTTCGAATCTTCTACGGTTCCAGCAACCTGCAGTTGGGATGGTATCCGGTCGATATGTGCCATGTGGCACTAACATGATCACAGCCGTCGGGCTGAGTGCGATTCACTTATCGTGCGCGTGCCATCGGGTCCCACTGTGAATCGCACGGATGCGATGTCCTTAGTGTCATGTGGCGCTCATCCGCCGGGCGACCGTTTCCTACTGTAGATTGCTGGAACAAGAGAATATCCACATGACACTAAGGACATCGCAGCCATGCGATTCACAGTGGGACCCGATGGCAGGCATACACGATAAGTGAATCCCGGCACTGGGGAGCAACTCGATGCTGTCGGCGATGCGGGAGATTCCGGTGGTCGGCGAGGGCGTCATCTTCCGCTAGAAAGGTGAGTAAGTAGATTGGGTTAAGAAGTGGGGAAGAACCTCTCAGAAGATGGGCTGAAAAGAAACGAATCTGATTGTATGTAAAAAGGGTGCAAGTGCAGAGCAGGGTCGTGGCTGTGTAAAATATAATCGGACGGCTCTCTATTCTTCCATCAACATTTCAGATGCCCTCACTCGGCATCAGCATATATGCGAAGGATGGGCAGGGTTTCGATCGGGTCCTTTTTGATCTGATCCGTTCATCGCTTCACCTATTATATCCTATGGATCTCAATCAATCAAATGCTGAAATAAAACGACTTAAAAGTGCCGATTAAACCAAAACTTAGTCGGGCGCAAACAAGGTAGAGTACATTAATAATGTTCATAACTTGCTATCAAATTGTCCAAATGACGCAAAACTGAATTTTAATGAAATAAAATTAAAAAAAATTGACAATGTTCAAAAATTAATATAACGATCAGCTACATCGATTTCCATGCACAGCAGCAAAACCAATCAACTATATCAAAATTTCTGCCAACGTGTGAAACCGTCTGGATCAAGTCTCCTGGTCTTCAGAAAACTTGAGTCCGCTCGTCACTTGAGTACGGTCCTGGTTCAACTATCAACTGGCTATACCAACGCCACGTGTGTTGGTACTCCTCCGCTCGTAGTAGACATCGATGCCACTGAAAGCTGCTGCCCTCTTGGTAGTGGTCCTGGTGCTCGGCTCCTCGGCTCTGAGACTTGTAGCTAGCCACATGCATCCTCCTTGGCACTATTAATAGGATTTAAACATAATATTCCCGCCGGTGCATAAGGGAATGACAAGGAAAAAGAAATTCAAGATGGCCATATATGGAGAAGGAAGGAACATGTTGAATAAATGGCATTGAGTGATTATAATAAATAAATGCATCTTGGAAAAAAGCATAGCACATTCAATAAATCTATCGAGTAAAGAATAACATGCTAAGCGACGTAGGCTCGATGCAACATTGAAATCATCAATTGAAGAAAGACAGGCATAACCATGTGCAATTTTAGTTCTCAACTTAAGATAGAGAATCTTCCGGAGGTATCTAATAGTATAAAATACTAAAATGGAGCCCTCTCCCATGTTGTGATAAGTGGACCTCTTTTGAAGAGTTAGAATCCTTCTTCCACGTGTGAACACGACTCTCTCTCATAAATCCTATTGAAACCCAACGTTAAAGATGATAAATACCCATTAAATGATATTTAATGGTCTTTAGGACAATCATTAGTACTATATCTCTCTCTAACAAGTGAATCACACCCCAACGAGTGAATCACACTCATTCCAAATTGCACACTTCGTCAGACTGCCGTGATATCGTCTGTACCACATGGTGTGCATCAAGTTCATCCAGGCATTGCCCAGGTTTCTTATTAGTTCAGAAAATATGATGCAAGCGAAGATTTTCTAATGAAGTCCTACATGCCATGCATGCAATGCAACATGGAAGAAAATATAACCCTATTTTAATTTCAAATGAACTAGGAGGGTTAGTCTTCAAGTCATCCATGGTTATCTTCAATCAGCCTTCACAACTTGACCCTTTAAGCAGAACATTCAAAATGTTTTTCTTCCTTTTGCTGGTTGTGGCCATAGTGTGATTTGTCGACCATCTTTCATGAAAGGATAGGTGTTAGCTCGGCTACTATGCAGGACACTCCTGTCAAGCTGCCCCTGTCGGCCTAACAAGATGTCACAAATATCTAAAGGGATATTATAACACCACACCTCATCATGATAGATTATCCCTATGGAAAATTGAATAAGAAAATAGTGGGTCACTAGACTTCCTTCACCCTTATCAACCAAGGTGACGTGGTAAGGTCGACTTAGAGCGTTGGTTTCAACTTGAACACTCTTATCAAGTTCGCATTAACGTATTGCCCAAAATACCACTGTCAACCATAATATAAGTTTCTTTTTCATTGATGTCATATCGTGTCCAAAACAACCTGCGTTTTTGGTGGTCCTTGTACCACTTTGGAACTTCTGCCTAGTTTTGACATAGCAGTGGAGCTATTTTCACTGTTTTTGTTGCGTTGGATCCCTCAAGTCATCCCCGTTCTCCTTGTGGTGTTAAATTAATACCTTATCAAGCCTTGGGTCTCACGTCTCCTCGAAATGGCAATCACGGATCACTTTGAAGCCCAAAAAGCTTCCCAAGATGGATGTCATCTTCACAGGAGCTTCAAATTTTCGTTTATGGGCATCAACAGATCAACCATACGCATGCATCATGACGCTCACAAACTATGGAAGTACATGGATGGCACAAAGCCCACACCTACACTCTCTGAGGTCTCTACCACCACAAGTGATGTCTTAGGCTCCTGGCATGATACCGATGGAATCATTTGCTCGTACATTGAAGCCCCTCTTTCTCATGAGCTTCGAGTAGCGATTCTTCAGTTTTTCACCTCTCAGGAGATGTGTTTTCTTTTGAAATAGTTTGTTCAAACAGGTGGTGCTCGGGCATTTCAACTGCGATGTGAGCTCAAGGGTATGTCTCAGGGATCTCGCACCATTCACGAGTTCTATGCTCATATCTCAGCTATTTAGAGGAAACTTAAGGCACTAGAGACTATTTATCCTCTAGATGCCATTTCCATCCGTCGATACTATCACGATGAGCAGTACATGTTCAAGTTCCTGATGGAACTCCATCCTAAGTTCAAGCTGATCCGAGGTAAGCTCTTGCACCGAAACCCCTTGCCTAGCTTTACTGAGGCTCTGTCTAAGCTACTCGTCGAGGAGACGTGCTTCACTACTCTTGCTGTACATTATGCTACGACCACTGACTATGGAGTACTAGCCACTCCACTTGCCTTCACACAGCATGCTCCTGGAGTTGATAGTCGTTTTACTGTGGAACGTCGACCCGTTGGTGAGCAGCGGCCTGCTGGCAAACTCTGGTGTGTCTACTACAAAGAAGGCCATGTCAAGGATACCTAATATTAGTGCTTGAGGAAGCTTGGTCAGATGCCTTTGCTTACTACCTTGACTGTTGATCTCTCATTTAGTTTACTGCTCAGATTCAGCTAGCTCTTGCTCTACAGCAGAGTCCGACCTCTATTGGTACTGCCATCGCTGCCTGGATTTTGGACTTGGGTGCCTCACACCAATTGACTTCTGACGCTTTCACCATTACTGATCGTGGCCGTGTTCCTCCTAAGCTCCAACTTCGCACTGTTGACGGTTCCCCCTTGCAAGTTTATTGCCAGAGGATCATCATCACCTCTTCTGACCTCAATGTTCGTCTTACTCTACCTGGCATGCTTCTTGCTCCTTTGTCGATCAATTTGATTTCTATTAGTCGACTTACTGACATGAGTTTTATCACCACCTTCTCATCTTCGTCTTGTATTGTGCAAGATCCTCGGATGGACAAGATGATTAGAACTGGATGTAGCATAGGCGGTCTCTACCGCTTGAGGCATCTCCACATGCCACTCAACGCGTCCACAGCTACTACCACCTGTGATGTTTCCAACCTCTGGCATTGATGCTTGGGACATCATTCAACTGAGCGTCTCTATACTATTTTTCAATCCGGAGCTCTTGGTGATCTCTCATTTACTCCATCATCTCCATGTGTCAGTTGTAATTTAGCCAAGCATCTTGCTCAGTCATTTCCACTACACGAGTCTAAATCATTTTATATTTTTGATTAGTTTATTCGGATATCTGGGGACCTGCTCCTGTTGTATCTCTTTCTGGTTTATCAAATTATGTCATTTTTATTGATGACTTGTATCGTTTCACTTGGGTTTTCCTCTTGCATCGTCGATTGGATGTTTGTCAGGCTTATTGCGATTTTACTAGTATGGTTTACACCCAATTTGACAAATGGATTAAAAAAATTTGCACCAATGATGCTCGCAAGTATCTTTCTTCCAAGTTTTGTGAGACATCATTTTCTCTCAGGGTACTCTACCACAACAGTCATGTCTTTATACACTTGGACAAAATGAGGTGACTGAGAGAAAACATTGCCACATTCTCAAGACTGTTCGCTCCCTTTTGCTCTCCAGCTGTATCCCTTGCTAGTTCTGAACGAAGGTTGTCCTCACCACAGTCCACCTCATCAATCACACTACCTTTTCTCTTCACTCTGGTCAGTCACCTTTTCAGATATTGTACTTTGTTGTCCCTTACTATCGTGTCTTGAGAACCTTTGGCTGCACCTGCTTCGTCATGCATCCTCCTGATGAACGGACGAAACTCACTCCTCGGTCAGCAGGTGCCACTTCTTAGAGTACAACTCCAAGAACAAGGGTTGGCGTTGTTATGACCCTTTTGTTTGATGTATACGTATCTCTCATGATGTGATTTTCTTTGAGGACACTTCTTTCTACTCAAGGGTTTCTATCGACCATGACTTATCTTTTCTTCACCCTTCACACTCTTCCACTCCTCAAGTATCATCTTCCAAAATCTTGCTACCTTCTCGCTCTTGAGACTCACCAGCCACTTCGGATGCTCATGTTGTTCCTCCTTCTGTGCTTGAGCTCCCACGTCCATCAGTCACTTCCACTTACATGCGTCGTCAACATGCTCCACCAGCCTCCCCTGACTCACCACCCTCACTGCCAGTCTCGTCCAGCCCTGATGATGGATCCTCTACTCTTGCTTCTCCACGACGCTATCCTGAGCGTGAACAACATTCGTCGGATCACTACGGCTTCTCTCATACTGCCTCTTACTCCTCACGTTTTCAGGACTTTCTTGCAGTTTTCCACTTGCATCAGGAACCTCAGACTTATTGCAAGACAGTCCAGGTACCCCATTGGCAGTAGGCTATGGCTGAAGAGTGCAAGCGATTCAAAAGACTGGTAGTTGAGAACTCGCTCATTTTCTTCTAGGGAAGGACCCTATCAGTTGTCGCTGGATTTATCAGATCAAGACTTGCTAAGATGGACTTATTGAGAGGTACAAGGCCTATCTAGTTTCTCATGGCTTCACCCAAGAGTATGGCATTGATTATGAGAATTTCACCCATGTTGCGAAGATGACCACTGTCCGAGCTCTCCTAGCAGTTGCCTCAGTTCGTCATTGATGGCTCTTCCAGATTGATGTGAAGAATGATTTTCTTCACGAAGACCTTTTTGAGGACATTTAAATTCAACCCTTTCTCGGTGTTCCAACTCCTCCCCACCATTTATGTCATCTTCGTCGGGCCATTTATGGGCTCAAGCAAGCTCCACAGACTTGATTTGAGTGGTTCAGGTCCTCGGTACTTGCAACTGACTTTATAGAGAGTGAATGATTATACTATGTTCACACATACCTCTGTTCACGGTTGTACGATCTTTTATATGTTGATGACATGATCATCAATGGTGATGATACTGCTACTATTGATTCTGAGAAGAGACACCTACAATAAAAGTTTGAGATGAAAGACCTGTGGGGGGAGACTTTGGTAGTCGTACGATTTCCTACCAAGAATCAATGGGATTTAAGTGCACTTCTACTGTAGCTTGCTAAGCTGTCACGTAGATATTGTACGCAATGAGTAGACTAGAGAGTATAGAATAGAGAATTGAGTTGACACAATGATATGGTAACGAAATTCGACCGAAGGGTCCGAAGCTTACGTCTCCGTGCGGTAAGACGCAACCTTGAATCCACTAACTTTGAGAAAAGTAGCGTGACTCACGACAGGTCGAGGAGTTCTTATACAAGTAGACAAAGGGCAAAGTGGGTTAGACTAGAGAATGGCTTCCAAAAACATATCAGAATTAGCTCTGGAAATGGAAATTGGGATCTTGGAATAATAATTCCGGTATGGAGATTGTGTTGAGTCTGCTATTTATAGAGATTTGGAAGTAGTCAGGTCCCGTGATGGTTTATCCAGATCGATTATCAAGCCCTGGGTAGTCGTCAAGGGCCCCAAGTAGGGCTGGGGGGTCCCATTGTTGTCGTCGTGGAACCCAAGTAGGGCTCGGGGGTCCTAATGTCGTTGTCATGGACCCTAGGCAGGGCTGAGGGATCCCACTATCATCGTTGTGGGTCCTAGGCAAGACTAGGGGTCCTACTATCATCGTGGGCCTGCAAGTTCCTTGGCCAGATTTTGTACCCACAAGACCTTGGCCCACTTCACTATTTCCTTGGCCTTGAGGTTGCTTCGTCTCCCCTAGGATATTTGATCTCTCAACAAAAGTTTACTTCTGATATACTATGTTGTGTCGGACTCACCAACTCTTAGACCATGGATACAATGATAGAGCTTAATGTGAAGCTTTGTCCCACTGATGGCGAGCCGTTTTTGGATCCCACATGCTAGAGACATCTTGTTGGTGCCCTTGTCCATCTAGCGATCACTTACTCGGACATTGCACATGTCGTCCAAGTTCTTAGTGAGTTTGTCAACGCTCCTCGCTCAGCTCACTATGCTGCACTACTGAGAATTCTTCGCTATCTTCGAGGCACGGTGGCTCGCACTTTGTCGTTTTTGTTCTCTTCCTCTTTGGAACTTCGCACCTTCTTCGATGTAGACTGGGCGGGAGATCCCACTGATTGATAATCCACCACTGGCTTCTGTATTTTCCTAAGTAACTCGTTTATCTCCTGAAAAAGCAAGAAGCAAGAGATCATTTCCCACTTGAGTAGTAAGGCCGAATATCGTGCATTTGTGCTATGGAATGCATTTTGTGTGAGGTTTTTTGACTGTCGTCTGCTTAGTGATATGGGTATTCAGCTGACCATGTCGACTCCCCTCTACTGTGACAACCATAATTCTATTCGCATTGTTAGCAATTTGGTGTGTTGACGAATAGTCCCACATCGGTGAGGGAGGCGCCCATCACCCGCTTAATATACCCCATGTGGACCTCCCCTTACAACCTGGTTTTGGGGTGTGAGGATATCTAACATGGTATCAGAGCTGGGTTCACCATCTCCAACTCCCGCTCCGGGTGCTCCCCACCGATCATGCCTTGCCACGCATGCTCTGTGTGGGAGGATCCTTGCCACGCGTGCTCCGCGTGAGGGTGAGTGTCAACGGATAGTCCCACATCGGTAAGAGAGGCACCTATCACGCGCTTAATATACCCCCTGTAGACCTCCCCTTACAACCCGGGTTTTAAGGTGAGAGGGTATCTAACATGGTATCAGAGCTGGCCCGTCTCCTGCTCCTGCTCCCGCTCCGGGTGCTCCCCACCAATCGTGCCTTGCCACGCATGCTCCGCAAGGGAGGATCCTTGCCATGCGTGCTCTGCGTGAGGGGGAGTGTTGAAAAATAGTCCCACATCGGTGAGGGAGGCACCCATCACCCGCTTAATATACCCCCTGTGGACCTCCCCTTACAACCCGGGTTTTGAGGTGCGAGGGTATCTAACATGGTGTTTCACAAGCGCATAAAAGTACATCGAGATAGATTGCCACTTTGTGCGACATCGCTACAAGGATGACACGCTTTCGCTTTCATATGTCTTCTATAGAGTAACTTGCCGACTTCTTCACGAAGACACATCATTCAGCGGGCAATTTTCCCAATGAGCAAGCATTCTGGTTACTCCCAAATCTCTCCTCTCTTTTCCTTTTTAGGTCTAATATTTATCAAACATCAAGAAGTAAAATAAATATCTATAATTTCAATATTTCTTATATTTCATCTGTATCTTTATCAAACATCCATAAGTAATATATGGTCATTTTCATGTTTCATAGCCTCCCGTATCATATAACACTAACACTTTCAAGTTTATGCATTCCTCTTCCTTAAATATGGAAAATATGGTCCTTAAATAAATGGCTAAAGAATATCAATTTGTGCATTCCAGTGTAGAGAAGGTGGACATTGAAAACCTTAAAAGCATATAAATGAGTTTTGTGTGAGTGTGAAAGAACTGATAAATCCCAAAAAGATGGAACCAGGAAAAGGGTCCATTGCCAGATTTAATGGTTCTACCTACAAACAAGGCTGCAAGTGAAGATTATGAAAAGATCTGATTGGAAGCTATAATATAACATCGTACCATTTTCCTACAAGACCTTCATGTCAATGTTCTGATATAGATTATTATCTATGGCTTTTATGCTTCCTCATGGCCCATTTTTCCATATCTTCTCTTGCTTCGCATAATATGTTTGCCATTTCCCAGTTCCAAATTTCAAGGATAGACGACCTTTCTCTTATTTCGTTTCTGCAATGCCCACATTCCTTCACAAAAAAAAAAAGACAAGTCATAGAAGCCCATCAAAACATGTGATGTTCATGTAAATGTCTAGTTCCTGCTGTAGCTCAGATTATGAAAGTAAACTAGTAAAAGGTTCTTGTTAAAACGAGGATCAACAGGTTTACTTGCTTGGTTTTCACTTTATTCCCCTGGTCTTTACGGTTGGACAGTTAGATTACAGAAAATAAGTAGCTAAACAATCTACCAAAAGTATAATTAATTGTATCTACTACTTAATCTCAAATAGATGCATGAAAGTTAAACCAGAAGCCATGAAATTCGTGAGAGAGGGTCATGCAAGAAGGATGAAGTAAAAGTGACAAAAATCAGCAAGAACATAAATAACTTTATGCCAAGAATGCCATATATCTAGGTTACTTGTTTTGGCAATCAAACACAAATTCGAAAGAGAAACCAACATGTCTATATCTAAAAGGGGAAAGCAATTGATGGAGAAATACATAATGCCTAAAAAGTCTTAGGCATAAGGTGAGGCATACAAAGCCTCAATGATGCGAGACATAATCCTCAAGGTGTAAGGATGTAAGATACATGAATTCACTTTTTATAAAAAAAAATGTATACGTAAATACAAAGAGTATCTAAAACTTGCAAGTAAAGGATATAAGCATTATGTTTGACTTGATTAGTACATCAAGTTTTTATAAGGATATAACATCACAATCTCCCAATATGCACATAACTAGGGGCATATTATTAAAATAAGTGACTCACTTTCATATCAGTTTGAGCTTTAATGTTTATTTAAACCTTAAGGTACACATTCAATTGTCACTAAGTATGGTACTTAAGTGCACACATAAAGGCATCAAAGAAAATAACCTGAAGGAACCTTTACCACTTGTTGTGGAACTAAAGAAATCTTAATTAATTTTTTGTGAAATCCTTCTAGATGTCGGAGAGAGAGAGAGAGAGAGAGTGGTTGGGTTTGGCCTACCCCTACCCCTACCAGTTTACTGAAATAGAAAATCGAGGATAGAGTTGGAAAGGAAAGAAAGAACACTAAAAACTGATACAAATAACAATATTACGCTCCTTTTCCTCTTTTCTTTGTAGAGCCAGTTTCCACTGCTTCAGTCGGATCCCTATAACCGCAGAATATCATCTTTGTCCAGGGCTATATTCTGAATATTCTGTTATTCTTTCCTTCCAAACACTCCAACAAGTTGACACAGTGAAAAAAATCCCAAGATCGTTTCGGATTCGTTTTAATTCTCTTTCTTATCCACATTATCCACACCAAGGTTTGAGAATTTGCGTTCGGATTCGGACCAGGCAAAAACAAACCGGTTCGGGTTCAGGTTCAGATTTGATTTCAGCCAAAAAAAAAAAAAAATCAGAAATTAGGGTCTTAATAGCCCGATTTGGGCTTAAATCGATCATTTCAGATCCATGTCTTGTAAGATATGAATTATGGAATAACTACTAACTATATATATTGCATTCAAACTAATAAAACGATGATATAAACCAAATATGAATCTGGCCGGATTCGGGTGCATAATGTGGGCTCCATGATTCGGATCAACCAAAATCCTAAACAGTTCGGATGAACCGGCTCAGATTCGAACGACCCTCAAACCATGGTCCACATCGAGTGAAGACTGCTTGGCTTGCCTATGATCCCCACCCTGCTCTTGATGTGATTCCAAATCCTGCCTGCATAAGGGCACTTTACAAGTAAATGGTTTGAATCCTCTTATATATTCACAATGAATGCAAGAAGTATCGGTTATAATTGAGGTTTTCCTTCTCCACAGTTGATCTTAGTCAAGAGTTACTTTGGTGACCATCCACATAAAAATTCTAATTTTTAATGGAACCATCGTTTTCCACAGAACAACTATTATCAGGCAAATAGTGTTATATGCGTTAATGAATTTACAGAAGGACCGGACCGTACCTAAAATATTCCATGGCCAAATGGATTTGTCTGAGTTAACTAACTGAAATGAGACTGAGTAGGTCCAGGATCTCTTGAAGCCAAGGAAGAAGGAAAGACGAAATTACTACTAAATTTTAGATCCCAAGATGTTTGCCCATTTTCAACTTTGTATTGTGAATAAATCGTAGCTTTCGCATTCCAAGCCAGTCCATAACACTCTTGGTAGAGGTTGCGGGCCCCAAGCCATATGTCACTCCCAAAATAGAGTAGTCTTAATGTTCCCAATAATAAGCTTGGTACCACATCTATAAACTCAATCAACATTTTGGATTCTTCTCCATAAGGGGGAGGATTTTTGGAGATTCTCCCACGAGCTTGCATAGGAGAGAATCTCTTGAGATAACGAACTTTGATTGCTGAACTTCAAGTATCTCCTTGATCGATATATAGGTTCCACCACAACTTTCCTGGTATGGCCTTGTGCCAATGCTAACGATCCCCAGGCCACCCTGCTCTTAAGTTGACAGACTACTACCCATTTAGCTAAGTGATAGGATTTTGAGAAGACATCAGCACCTTTCCACAAAAATCTATTACCAGTGGAATCAATTTTCTTCGAAAACCCATGTTGGGAGAAAATAAAGAATATGATATAGTAGAACTAGAGAGAGAACAAAACCAATCAATATCAACCAGCCACCAATTGAATGATTCTTTCCCTTCCATCCTGATAGCCTTAATTTTATAGTCTCAATGATTTTGAACGAATCATTTTTCTTCGACCTCATATAACTAAGTGGCAATTCCAGATATCTCATTAGCAAGCAATCGAATTTGCAATTAAGCATTTTAGCCAAAGAATTCCCTTGCTGCAAATAAGATCCAATATAATAAAATGAGGATTGAGCAAAATTGGTTTTCATACCTGAGATGATCTCCAAATAATAAAGAAAAGTTCATTAATAAAATACGAAAATTTGCATATGGAAATGCAATCCCAGATCCAATTAATCCAATTTTCTGGGAACCCTTTAGCTTTCAGAGGTTGAATCAAAAGACAACTGTCCGAAATGTTGTTTTCAAAATCAAAATTTTTTTTTCCAGAGTAAACGGCCTTTAACAAATGCTATCCAGGATCAAACGGGTTTAACAAATTTTATCCGATTTCTCCCGATAATGTCATTTATTACCGCTTAAAGTCTATGGGAGAGGACTTTAGAGATAATTTTATGCAAGGACTTAGATAACCTTATGGGTCTAAAGTCAGAACAGTCTTCGCTCCTCTTTTTGGGATAAGAACAATTGAAGAGAGAATGTTCATCAGAGAAATCTTATTCTAAAAAAAATCTCGACGAAAATTGCATAAATCCATTTGGATCACTTCCCAATAGTGCTCCCAATAGTGCTGATAGAAAAAACTAGGAACCCGGATGCCTCGTCAGCCCACCACCTCCTCGGCCCGATATCTTCCACGTTCACAGTTCACCACTAGAAACTTTGCTACTGGCCTGCTGCCAGTCCTTCGTTCAATGTCTGAACGAAGGAGACATTGAACGAAGGACCCTAGATGCCTATCCTTGTAGCCACAGGGATCCCAGCAACAAGGAACACCAAATGTCGATTGCCTCATAACGACGCACCCAAAGGTGTACTCTCTCCTTTCCACAGAAGCACCAGTAAAAGGGATTTACTTCCTTGGCAACGACCCAGGGACCCCAAAGGTATTCCACTCTCGACTCGCACGAAACAACCAAGTAAGGTGAGTTGGATACTTGAATCACACAAGCACCTCTTCTGAATCGCTTGGAAGACCCAAAATAATGGGTTTTGCAAAGCGTTTTGAAGGCAAGAACCAAACAAAACAATCACAAAGCTTCCAAAGGGAAAGCACAAAACCCACAAGGGGAAAACGACAGCTAATCAAGAAAATCAATACAAAATGAACACTGAACTACTGAAGTAACATAAATCAAAGCTATCAAACCTTGCTTCAATGAAGAGAGGTGAAAGAGAAGGGTTCCAATGGTTTTCCTTGAGCTCCTAGCCAAAGCCTCTTCTCAAATCCACTCTAAGACCCTCGAACCCTAATTAGGAAAGAGGTCTTATATATAAGGAACTTAAACACAGCTGGTTTGGACCAATCATATCCGAAAGGGGTCAAATTAGACCCACAAAATCATACAGAAATAGTTCAACAGTTAAACAGGGATCAACTGGAAGAAAGCTGGTCGAGCCTAGGTTCAGCCCACTTGTCCCTAAGTGGTTCGTACCTGGGTTCGGACTGATTACTCAAGTAGGCCAAAATTGCTCAAAAGAATACAGACAACTAAGAGCTAACCGGACCACTCCTTAGTTGTCCGAGCCTAGGTCCGAATTGATCACTAACCCAAGTAGTCCGGGCCTAGGTCCGGACCACCAGGGTGGCCTTCCAACACTTACAGAAATATTCTGTCAGCCTAAAGACCCACGACTAATGACCAAAAATCCTACTAAATACAAAATTTAAAGACAAATAAAATATTCATTTTGAAATCCATGTCTTTAAAGAAAAATCATTTTTAAACCAAGTTAGACCTCGAAATCATGAAATGATGAAATCGATGAAATCACACGTAAATAGAGACGATCAAAAATCAAATGCCAAAAATCTAATCCTACCCATCTCACATCATTACCATCTAAGGCCATGAGGTGGACATGTCAGATCTTCTGTTGATCTTTCATCTGTTGTGCGCTGCACTTGAGAATTCTTCAAGGTTGCATGCGTGAAAACTGCAAAAATATAGGATTACATTCAAATTATCACCAAGTGGTTTGGACATACAAATTATGCCAATGTGTACTGCTCACAAGGGGTCAACAATTTATAGCGTTTGCATATGGTTCATTGTGACAAAGAATAATTGTCTGATGTGGATATAATAGGATTGAACTCTTTAACTAAAGATACATCATGATCGTTTGCATATGGTTCATTGTGACAAAGAATAATTGTCTGATGTGGATATAATAGGATTGAACTCTTTAACTAAAGATACATCATGATCGGTCCAAGTAACACAGAAACAAAGGCCCTCTTCCTCTAGCAGTTCCAATGAAGGCTTGGTGGGAGAAAGGATTGCAACGTTGTATCATCGCGGTGATAAAGCCTCCATAATCCTTGCCGTCCTCAAACCAATGGCATACGAAGCAATAGCCGCTCCACTTTGAATGTGCAATTGAAAGCAACAAGGAGACAACTAGAAGAAGTGAAGTGATCAATGTTCTATCAGAGAGATTGTACACGTCCAAGAAAACAAAAAGAAAACCAAATACAAGGCATAATCACAAAGTTTTAGAGAGGCAGTGACAACATGCAAATGTAGATTGAATGCAAGAACTACCTTAAAGATCGAGAAAAGCACCCGCTTATCTTTTCTATAATCAGAAAAGTTTTACAATTTACATTTAGATTATTAAAGGACTTGATACTCGCAAATTGTACAAATAAGTGAACAACAATTCGAGATAACAATGCTGGCAGGAGGTTGTTGCAGCTTATAGTTGCCGGACCCCAATGTAATGACTATGCATGAACCTTAACATGGAACTAACATTGCTCTAGAAACCATGTCTTCCCACTCCCAAATAATCAACACAACTGTTGAAGCCCATGGCCATCTTATTCAAAGGTATCTGAATTTTGTCAATGAATTAATCATGTCCAGCACTTCAAAACTTGAATCTTAAATATATGTCATTCATTGCACACGCCTGCCTCAGTTTGCAGCCATTCACAAAGCTAGTTCTGCAAAAGGGAAAAAAACCCTTAGAAGTCTAGTTTTAATATTTTGGTTCAATTGTTGAATGATCTTTTAGCATTGTTCTAACTAAAAATATGAGAGATAAGTGGCTTTTAGATTCATGATCACATCCATTTGTGTTTCCGTGCACAATGGCCAATTTCATAATTAAATGTTTAACCAGCCTATAAAAATCATTATCAAGACTGTGATAGTAGAACACACGATTTTTTTTTGCAGAAAAAAAAAGTACCAAGAGAAATAAACTACAGTAATGTAACTTGTGATATAGACTATATAGTATCTGTTTTCAAGGTTATATATTTTAATTTTCTAACTAAATCTTTATTGGTTATCACCATGGTTTAAAAAATCTGCGATAAATAGCGATTTATCATCGATATTTCTCCTTATCCCCAAGCGGTGATAGGATATCCACCCAGATTCTCCTTTTTATGCGATTTTAGGGAATTATCCCCATATATTGCAAATATCTCCATTTTATAACCAAAATCGCTATTTTATCATCGGTATCCCCGATATATCCCCATTTTTTATTGCCAAAATCATAATTTTATCAGTAGTGAGGAAAAAGTCGGCCAGCTTCGCTCGGAGAGGGATTTTTCCTATTTTCTTCCCCTTTTGGTTAAATTTGGGTTTCTACAACTAATCAAAGGCCTTCACAACTTGTTCTTGGTGGAGTTGAGACTTTTCTTTGTGGATTTGGGGATTTTTCAAAGCGGCAAATTTGATGTATTTTTTCAAATCAATTTTTTTGGATTACTCTTAAGATCTTCAACAACATTAGATGATAAACATGTTATGCATCAAGTTTGACGTGATTCAACATGTGTATCTTGTAATTAACATAAAATTTCTTGGGATTCCATGTAATTGTGGGCTATCATAAGTTTTCATCTAGATGCTTATCCTGTTTGAGTGTTTGTTATCCTATTGTGATTGTTTGATTCACAGACTGTGTTGGAAAGTGTCAGACAGTTCGCAGAAAGTGCAGGACAATTTACAAACTCATCTATAAAGCCTCATTTGAGTGTCCCCTAGAATAAATGATTGCTTTTTATATGTTTCTGGTCATAATGGAGTATCTATACATCATAAATGGACATATATAAAACTTCCTCCAAAACCCTTCAAGTTATATATTTTTCATATTATTCCTAATTTGTAGTGATAATTGCGATTAAAAACGATAAATCCTAGATATCCCCCCTCCCCAGCGGGACACTTGGGAATAACGATAGTTAAAATGTTGGTTATCACTCGAGGTATGCACACATGCGAGTCATAGGATCGACGAGATCCGACACTAGTCACACTATTATAAAAAAAAGTGGAAATATTATATTTTATAATACGAGGAACTCCTCTCCAAGAAAGAGAGATTTCATACCCCAAGCTATTATTAAAGGAATAAAAAAGTACAAGAAAACTCCGAGAAGATTATAGATGATAGGATTTACCTTCTTGAAAGATTTGACTGATAATCTGGACGACCAATCCTTAAACAAAGAAATATGAGCATCCAAACTTCCACTTCTTGCGAATGTTTAGACTTAAAAATTTAAGTTTCTCTCCTTCCAAATACCCTACTACATGTTAATGAAGGAACAATTGATTCCTCACTCTCGAACTCTTTACGGCTTGTATGAAGCCTCTTTCCATTTGTCACCGCTTTTTTCTTTCCTTGAGTGACTGGTTTGGGTTAAAGAGGATTAAGATTTATCTTCTTGACTTCAAAAATAAAGGAACATGAGTTTGTGTGACTGAATATCGTGACAACAATATCAAATGGTCAAGGCCTACTCAAAACAGTGGCCCAAATCTATAGGTACGACGTTACACCAAAAATTGCCCTTATAGGAAAGGAATTGAACGGGAACAACAAACTGATGTAAGACATACGGGGATGTCTTACCAAAAGCATGTGTTCTTGCTCTAGGTGAAAGATTTGGGTTTGAGAAGGTGCAGATTTTCAGTATAGTGGAGGGGTATTTTTGGTATTTACACTAGGTTCTGATTTTTAGATTGGGTTGAAACTTGGTAGGCAGATAGGCCTAAACGAATAAAATCTGGGTAAAAGTTTAGTAGTAATCCAACCATTGGATGTGGAGATATCAAAGGATTGCACGATATGGACAGTACAAGCAAGATTTCGAATTGGATTCAATTAGGACTTTCTCACCTTGAGAGAGTTCCAGTAGGTCCTATCCCTCCTTATGGAGTGTGTGCGTGTGTGTGTGTGTGTGTTCATAGACATTGCTTTCCACATTGATTTTTATCATTTGCATTGTCTATGATTTTTACTTTTGTTCATATCTTTGTACTTAGTTGCATTTGCTTTCTGCTCTGAGCAATTGCATTGTTTTAGTTTGTGGCACTACATTGCATCTCATGCATGTTGCATGTATGTTGTCCGATCTCATTCTAGACTCGTGTGACACTCTTTTTGATCTTAGGTCCTTGTATGAGTGTCACCTATGCTGAAAGTTTTACCAATTTGGATCTTAAGAAAACATGAAGCTTTTTTTGTTTTAATCTTTATCTAGTATTTCTATAAATATAATTTTATGAAGTTTAGTTTTTATAACTTTATTTTAAGTTTAAAATGGAGCCCATCTTGTATTTTATTACTTGTATAATTGTATCTTATATTTGAATCAAGTTGTGTGTATTAAGTATTTTATTTTCTATGAACAAAATAAACTTTTTGGTTTATATTTTTAGATAAGTTAATTTGTGACTTTTTATAATTTGTTTTAGAATTCCTTTTAAATATTTTTTGGTTAAAAAAAAACGACTGTGCGACTGTAGATTCACATATGCAATGGGTGTCCTTGGTCATATATTTCGCGTATTCTATATTGATAGCATTGGTCATAATACTTCATTTCTAAAAGTGATATTTAGTACCCAATTTAAACTATTTCGTGATACAATTTTTTTGCATTTCATTATTGTAAATTGCGATCTAATCAAATGGATTCCGAGTTGATAAGAAATAGGTGACAAAAGCAATGCAAAAATGATGGACGGCAACCAAATTATCATGCCTTTATTGATGCTGAGTAAACTATAGATCCCATAGACCATCAGTCGATCACTAGATTTTGCATTTTCTTGGAGACTCCTATCTCTTGCTGAGAAAGAAGCAGGTTGATCCCGCTCCAGCACCGAGGCTGAGTACCACGCTATGGCAAAAACTTCCGTTGAGATTGTCTAGCTTCGACGTCTACATCATGATTTAGGCTTTGAGTCTACCTCTACTATGTCTTCAATGTGACAACCGAAGTGCTATCCAGATGCTAGCAACCCAATCTTTTACGAGCAGACAAAGTACATCGAGATCGACTGTCACCTCGACCGTCAGCACTATCTCTATGGCACCATTACCATGCCACATATGCCCTCAGATGTTGAACTTGCAGACTTGCTCACTAAGTCACATGCACTCCAACACTTTCAATGTCTAGTAGGCACTCTCTGTTCATGATCCACCTTGAGTTTGAGGGTGATTGTTAGAGATATATATATGCAAATATTACTGTCTTGTCCTTTATCTTATTGAATAGTAGGCTTGCCATGTTGGTCACTACACTCACCTCCTTGTATACATAGCGTGGCCTAGTTCCCTGATACAATTGAGGTTAAATTGTCCTAACAACTTTTTTACGAAGGATGATGAGGTTAAAGAGAGATAGGAAGGGTACTTCTAGAAAATACTAAATGAGAACTCTACGGGAGGAGTGTATTCAGAAAAACCACAAAATCAAGGAGTTTGCAGAATTATCATCACATTAGTCCTCTTTAGCTTTTATGGTCTCCTAGGTTAAAAAAAATGGTTTATAAGTTCTCTCTCTCACGTAGTGAAAGTATTGTGATCAATAAAGTTTATTCGTCAAACTCTATCATAACTACCCATTAAGATAGATAGTATACATACAGATGAGACATATCATCTTAGTTCGATCAATCATTGTCACGACCTTTAGCGAAGCCAAAAAAAAGCGAACAAACAAGAAAACAAATTAAGCCTAAAAAACGAATGTGTGGAGTAACATAATATAATCAAGTTATGATAACAAACAAATACAGAATAAAAAATTATTTTGGCATAGCCCAATTAAAATATATCAATGCCAATTGTATGAACCCACTCACTACAATACATTATGCTCCCACGGACTCATTCTTCACATGTCTCTTGATCTTCATGTCAACATGTTACATTTTTATTACATGTGACGTTTTACTCCTCACAATTTATTTGATGTGCTGAGGAGAATTTAACAATGCATGCCCCGAGGGGACAAGCATGCATTTAAGAGGGATGAACACTAAAAAGGCATAAAGCAAAAAGTAAACGAAAACGCGTACACGTGTCGCCTAGAAAACACAAGTTCACCAACCTAATCGTGAACTCGAGTTCAACTTCCTGGCTCTTATATATATATATATATATATATATATATATATATATATATATATATATATATATATATATATATATATATATATATATATATATATGTTTGAGAACTCGGTTTCGGTTTGACCCCCGGGGATCGATTTCTGTCAGTTACGACAATTTCGAGCGGCGTTTCGATGGTTTCCGTTTCGCTTTTTTTAATTAAATAATAATTTTAAAATAAAAAAATTTATTAAAATTTATTATTCTTATTTTTTATTGATTTTTTATAATTATATATAATTTTTCTAATTTTTCCAAATTTTTTTCTTTTTTTTTGGATTTTTTAGATTTTTGATCTTATAATTATATATAATATATTTTATAACTTATCAGTTATAATTTATAGCTTATAACTGATAAGTTATCACTTTTAAGTTATAACTGATAAAAGGGGTGGGGGTGGGATCGGGTTAGGGTTTTACAACCCTCTTGGCAACGACGACCGGGAGGAAGGAGAGAGAGAGAGAGAGAGAGAGAGAGGCGACGGGGATGATGGATCGGGAGACTGCGATGGCCGATCAGGTGACGACGACGACCGAGACGACGGATTGGGAAGGATACGACGACAAGCATTTTTTTTTTCCTTCTCTTCTCTGTGCGGTCTGCGATCCGTGCGGTTCGCAGTCCGCAGCCGTCCGATGCACCGGCCACGTGCATCCGATGCACGGAGTGGTGCATCGGACGGCTACAGACCACAGACCGCACCTAAGCATTCCCTTATATATATATATATATATATATATATATATATATATATAGAGAGAGAGAGAGAGAGAGAGAGAGGGCTATTACGTTGAGCTGTGAGCTGCGGGTATTTTGACATCTCTAGAAGTTTTGGAATTTGATAAAATTTGGTGAAGGTGTTGTCTAGGGTAAGATGATCATCTTCACCAATTTTCATCAAATTCCAAAACTTCTAGGAGGGTCAAATGGTCGAAGCAAAATCTGCAGATTTTAATGGTGATTGCGGACGACAGATTTTGCTTCGACCATTTGACCCCCCGAGAAGTTTTGGAATTTGATGAAAATTGGTGAGGATGATCATCTTACCCTAGACAACACCCTCACCAAATTTCATCAAATTATAAAAATCCTAGGGGGGGGCAAAATACCCATAGCTCACTTTCTAAACCGGCAGCTCACAGCTCACTGTAACATTCCTTATATATATATATATATATATATAGGGGCATGCTATAATGCGGCATGCGGTAAGTGCGGCAACACACCGCAGCCGTCTGATGCACCCGCTGTGTGCATCGCATGCACGCAGCGGTGCATCAGACGATTGTAATGCGGTGCCGCACTTACCGCATGCCGCATTATAGCATGCCCCTATATATATATATATATATATATATATATATATATATATATATATATATATATATATATAGAGAGAGAGAGAGAGAGAGAGAGAGAGAGAAATGCTATAATGTATCATGCGGTAAGTGCGGCACCGCACCGCTGCGTGCATCGCATGCACGCAGCGCGTGCATCAGACGGCTGCGGTGTGGTGCCGTACTTACCGCATGCCACATTATAACATGCCCCTATATATATATATATATATATATATATATATATATATATATATATATATAGGGGCGTGTTAGGATGCGGCGTGCAGTGCGTGCGGTGTCGCACTGCAGCCATCTGATACACCGCTGCGTGCATCACACGCACACAGCAGGTGCATCAGACGGTTGCGGTGCGACACCGCATGCACCACACGCCGCATTTTATCATTCATCTCTCTCTCTCTCTCAATATATATATATATATATATATATATATATATATATATATGTATATATATATATATGTATATATATATATATATATATATATGGGTCAGGATCGGATGACCAAGCAAATAACCCAGCACCTAGAGGTTTTAGAATGTGCTGATTTTTTGTGAGGATGAGCAACATACCATAGACAACATGTCTACAAAAAATCAGTACATTCTAAAACCTCTAGGTGCTGATTAGGGTGTTGGGTCAAAATTTGCTGGGTCAGTCGATCCTAACCCTATATATATACTAGTAATGCCCGTGCCTCTCGGCACGCAAAAGATTTCGAGGGCGGGGACAATATTTTGAGGAAGTGACAATATTTCAAAGGTGGCAATAAAATATTTTAAGAGTGGCGACAATATTTCATGGGAGATAACAATATTTAGAGGGTGATAACAATATTTCATAAGCGATGATAATATTTTGAGGACGATGATAATATTTTGTGAGCGATGATAATTCTCGTGTTTGTCGGCACTCGAACATGATGACAAAATTCGTTCGGCAGCGCCCACAATCGGTTGGGGCACCCACATTCGGCTGGAGAGCCAACACTTAACAAAAACAACATTATACTTCAACGACCCTCACATTCGGAAGAAGTGCGCACATTCCATTAGGATAAATTGGATGCAGTTTACACAACATTAGAGGATTTATAACAGGGATAGCAAACCCTCTCATTTATTTTCTCACAAAACAGAGGACATAGGGGATAGGATTTTGCGATCTCAGACGGCGGGCCGTGGCCGCCGAAGCAGACGGCGGGCCGTCAGTCGGGAAGCCACTCACTCGGTCGTCGGTCAGGATGCCAGATAGCGGGCCGTGGCTTCTGGAGCAGCCGGTTGAAAAGTACCAGGTCGCTCCCGGCCTCAAAAAAAGAAAAGAAAATCATAAATAAATAGGTCTCATTAACAGATTAATGCAAAAATTCAGGGGCGATGACAAAATATTTCTCACGAATAAGATTTCGAAGGAGACACAAAATATTTCGAGGAAGATTACAATATTTCGAAGGTGGCAACTAAATATTTTGAGATCGACGATAATATTTCGTGAAAGATAACAATATATCAAAGATGTAATAATATTTCATGAGCGGTGATAATATTTTGAGGGAGGTGACAATATTTCGAGAGTGATGATAATACTTGTGTTTGTTGGTACTCGAACGGGGCGGCAAAATTGGTTTGGCGACGCCCACAATCAACGGGGCACCCATATTCGGATGGGGAGTCCACACTTGGAGAAAACAACCTAATTCATCGATGAGCAAATTGTTATATTTTTTCTCATTTTTTAAAATTTATTTTTAAATAAATTCATATATATCAATTTTGATTGAGCGTGGTGTTACATCAACGACCCAGATGTCTTAGCATCTTCAGCAAAATCCCCACAACAATTATTTTTGGGTAAATTACACTTTGCCCACCTGAAATTTAGGTCAAAAACACTTAATAGCCCAATAGTTAAAAAACTATATTTTGTGCCCCTTCAATTCAATTTTGATTAGATAAAAATTACCAAATGAGGAAATTATGTAGTTGACAACAGGGGGTAATGTGCTAACAATTCAAACTTTAGGGAGTGGCTTGGAACTAAATACACTATATGGAGGGTTAAGTGTTTTTTAGCTAAACTTCAAAGGAAAAAGTGTAATTACCCAAATTTTTTTTGCTCTCTCTGCAAAATCTCTATCTAATGGATGATATGGTAGACCCCGGTTGGGAATACAAATGATTCACAACCCATTACAATAGGAGATCTTATCCACACATACGTGACAGATACGACTCTTATCAATAATTGGAGGGAAATGATCTATATGATTCGCATACGTTGACCATGTAGAATTTTTCTAAATGAATGGATGCCCTGCACCTTTGGCTACAAAATCACACCCTCGCCTCCAATCTACTACCTAAAACAAAAAAAAAAGAAAAAAAAAAAAAGATGCAAAGAAAACAAAACTGATTACAAACACTTCAATGCGATCAGCCCCGACGACAGCATGGAGGAGCTTGTAGGATGCAGCCGCCGCAACCTATATCCTCCTCTAATTGCCACAGTCTCCATCCTCCTCGATCACTCCAGATCGCATTCCGTTCGGCGCGCCTCTCCGTTTTTGCCATGGCGGTTTGCGATTCCTAGGCCTGGCTACCGGAGGGGACGTGGGTGGGTAGGGGCTGGTGCAGGGGAGAGGAAGGGGATGGGAAGCAGTTGAGCAATGCTCTGGGTGCGGAGGTCAATGGTGACACATGCGACGACGGTGACGAATAGGGTTGGGCTAGGTGGATCACCAGGTGCTGCACCGCCATCGAGGCTCCTGGTCTAAGCCCCACTATTGATGATGCGAGTGTTGCGGTCGGGACCAAGTGTGGTTTCTACGGTCGGGGAAGAGGGAGGTGAGACGTAAGGTAGTGGCAACGACAGCAATGCACGCTCGTTGAGATGATCACCGGTTGGCAAAGCCTGTCGGCCAGGCTTAGTGCAATTGATTTGGGCCGGGTGGATCACCAGGGCTACACCACTGACATTGCACGCGCCTTGAGATGATCAACAGAGACCCAGATTAGTGGTCTTTTATTGGTGAGTGAATGATTGAACCTGCAAGATGATCTGATTGGTCTCTCTCTCATCTAGATAAACTTCTAGCTTCATATATGGCTCATCTATCACCTAGATGTTAACTGAACTCATGAAGAGCACCCA